>PITA01009859.1:0-75082 GCA_004023965.1 Spilogale gracilis
TGAGCCCGGGGGTCCGTGCCAGGCACAAGGCTGACTTACTGGGTTCGGGTTTGCGTTCGGCTTCTTCTTCCCTGAAGCGCAGCTTACACATAGGATTGCATTAGCTTCAGGGGTGCCTAACTTGGTAGACGGGGTCTGCTTTAGCAGACGGGGTCTCTCACCCGTTCCCTGCCCTTCTCTCTTTCAGACTGCGGCTTCACTTCGGGTAAGTGACCTTCTCCTCTGCCTGCTCTCTGTCTTCCACGGTTTTGTCCTGGAAGCCGAGCACGGAGAACCATGGACCCTGGGCTGGGGTGGGGAGGCCAGAGACACCTGCTCACAGGTCCCTGTGCGCTCCCTTCCTGCCCGCAGCGTCCTATCAGCAGGGCATCCTGTCTGCCACCATCATCTATGCGATCCTTCTGGGGAAGGCCTCCCTGTATGCCTTGTTGGTCGGCACCCTGGTGCTGATAGCTAAGGTAAGGAGGTGGGCGGGATGGGGCTCTCAGGTTGGAGGGTGAGGGTAGAACATCACGTATGGAACATGAGGTGATCTCGGAGCCTGACTGAGCCCTGATATATCCTATACCTCGGGGAAATTATAATGGGACTACCAGACAGGAGAGAAAGTATGGGCATCGTTAGGAGATGCTGCATCAGAGGATGGGAAGAGTCAACCAGCTGTACCTCAAATCAGGCCCACAGTCAGGCTCCCTTAGCCCCATCCTGTTGCTCATGCCCCCGGGTACCTTAACAATGCCCTTTCTTCTTCAGGGCAAGAGAAAATGTTTCTGAGACCAGCTCCAGAAGTGCACCCCGAGTCGCTCATCATCTTCACCCGAGACTCTCTTTGATGTCCTTCCAGTCTGCATTTCTAAAAATTATTCTCGCTCCACTTATCCCCGTCCTGCTGGGATATCTGTCCCTTCTCTCTGCTTCCCTGCAGACTGAGCTCCTCAACCCTGAAAGGAAATAGACTAAAACAATAAAAGTGTCCTGCCAGGCCGTGTTGTGTCTCAGGGTTATCCGTGAAGTTCTGTCCTCCGAAGGCTTAAGGAAGGGCCCATCCCTGCAGTGTACAGAGGGACTGGCCCGTCTTTCTAAGCAAGGCAGCTTGCTCCTGTTCATCCTGATTGAAGATGGGCGCCATGGCCCAAACCCAGGCATTCTGGGCTCCTAGAGTGTAGGGTTGGTCCAAAGGGCAAGGAGCGGGGAGCGCCTGCATAAGGATGAGCAGAGGTGAGCCCTAATCCCTCCTCAGCACAGGGCCCAGGACAGGGCAACCTCTGGGTTGGAATGCTTGGTCATTTCTCGATTCCAGATTCAAGTTTCATTTATTATGCATTTAAGTTTTATCTATGTCTGTTCTGAATGCCACCATGTCATCGTGTTTGGAGATTTCAGTAGAACATATAACTTTATTCTGCATAGCTAGGTTAGAATCCCAAAGAAGGCACAGAGTTAAAACTACCGATAACTGAAGCCCAGAGGTTTCACAGAAGGGGAGCATCCCTTCAGGCCCTGTGGGAGGCATGGGGAAGGCTAAGGTGTTGTACCTGAGCAGCCCTTCCCTTGATGTGTGTAGAGAGCAGGCCACCCCAAATTAGGCACATCTGCTGAGGGCAGGGACAGTTACCTTACTGGGACAAACTCTCCGAGCAAGTCACTCTCATGGCACTAGAACCCTGTACCAGGGAAGGGAAGGGATGCAATCAAGGGAAAGAAGACACAGAACCCCAGGCCAGTGTGAGAGGCCAGAGCTAGGCTCCTAAATTTAGGCAGGAAGATAGGAGTGAGAAGGAAGTTTGACAGCCAAGAAAGGATGGGGAAGGTGGAGTCACTTATTGGTGGCCTGCTTTGTTCCCAATTTGGGGCTGGACATTGGCACCAGTGTGGTCCCCATGCACCCTCACAATGCCCCTGGAAGCTGGTGTCCTCCCTCCTCGGTGGGTGAAGAAGCCACAGTTCATAGATCAAATGACTAGTAAGCGGTGACAACTGGCACATTCTCTTGAAGATGGAAATTCGGGAAGCTTTTCCAAGTAGTGGCCAGAATGCTGTGACTGTCTGCAGGTCACCACGCAGTCGCCTCCCCATCTTCCGGTGAAAGACCCCAGGGACAGACCAAGGATGTATTTGTTTCTTAGCAGTGCAGTAACAAAGGGCCACAAACTTGATGGTTTAAAGCAGTAGAAATTTATTCTCTCCCAGTTCTGAATGCCGTAAGTCCAAAATCAAGGTGCCCACGGGAATGCACACCGTTCAACAGCTCTAGGGGAGGATCTGTTCGGTTTCGCCTCCCCCCTGGCATCGTGGGAGTCCTTGGCTATGGCAACGTCCCTCCGACCTTGTGCCTGTCTCCACATCACCTTCCCGCGTCCCTGTGCCTGGATTTCTCCCTTATTTTTTCTTATCAAGATGGGAGTCATTGGATTTAGGACACACCCTGAATTCAGAAGGATTCCATCCTGGGACCCTTGACCTGTACTTCTGCAAAGACCTCGCTTCCAGTTGGGTCATTTTTGTTCTGAGGTTTGGGGTGGGCTTGGAGTCTGGGGGGACACTGAGTGTCCAGGAATTGGAGGTGACAGGTTCTCCGGACCTGGCTCCCGCAGCCAGGAAAGGACACGGCCCAGGACAGGGGCTGACCTGGGGAACCCTTCCCATGCCTGTGACTTCCCATCAGTCAGAATTATTTCTAGAATTCTCAAACTGCAGCTCAGTTTTTTCTTGTTGCTTATTTGTTTTTATAAGGACTAAAAAGCCCCAAAACAGGGGGCAGAGTTTAGGCCCTAGAGCAGCAGCTGCAAGACCCATGCCTCCTCTGCTTTAGACACACATGGTGCCTCCAAGCAAGGCTGGGACAGGGAGAGGAGCGGCTGAAGGGGCAAGTAAACTCCTTAGAGAGAACAGGGCATTGTGTGGACCAGAGTGGGTGTTTGTGGGTACAGAGCAGTAAGGAGGGGGAGCAGGAGCAGGACGGAAATGGAGGGGGAGGCAAGGAGAAGATAACCCCACGCAGGAGGGAAACAGGGTCTGCAGGCTTGGTGATCCTCACTGGGGCTGAGCAGGGACATTAGCGGTTGGGAGGGTGTCTGGGCATCCCCTCGGTCCTTCCCCGGGTGAAACTGAGCAAGGACAGGTGAAATGCAAGGTGACCATATCATTGAGTGCACAAACAGGGACTGAGGGTAAGAGGTGGGATTCCAGGACAAAAGAAGTGAATTCGCAGGTGCCTGGTGCACCTGGCTCAGCAGTTTAAGCAGCTGCCTTCAGCTTGGGTCATGATCTCAGGGTCCTGAGATCAAGCCCCATGTAGGGCTCCCTGCTCAGCAGGGAGTTGGCTTCTCCCTCTGCCCCTCCCCCTCACTTGTGCACGTGCTCTCTCTCTCTCAAATAAATATATAAAATCTTTAAAAAAAAAAAAAAAAAGCAAATCAGGATTGTCCCGGCAAACTAGAACACATGCCCATTCCAATTAAAGGGGCTCCCAGAGAATGGAAAGCACTGAAACGATTCCTCATGGGCCTGGGCCTGCCTGCCTCTTCTAGTCTCAAGGCTCATCTAAACTTCATCCCACTGAAGAAGCCTGTGAGCGGAAGGCAGCCCAGGGGCAAACTCCACAAGTGAGATGAGTACAGGGCAAAGCGAGCTTATTGTCTAAAGAAACTTGGAAGACAGGCTTCTCTAGGAGGATGCCTGGGTCCCCAAGTTCTCACCATTGCCCACCTGGACTTCTCTTGGGCAGCACTCTAAAGTGAGGACCCTCAACCCTGTGACCTTTAGAGATTGACTTAAAAATTAGGAGGCAAAGGGGAGCATCCAACCGGCCACATCATCAGGAGAACATCCTGGTAGGGAGTGAGGTTCCCATGGGAGGGTCTGCTCAACTCACTCTCACTTGCCCCAAGACATTTTCCTATCAGCACGAGTATCTGTGAAAGACTCACGTGCCTTCCTCCTGCAAGGTTCATGGCCGGCTGCACGGGCTGGACAGCGGGGACGGGCAGAAGGTGCTGGGACCATCCAAGAAACAAAGACTTTTCTCCTCTTAAGTAAGGATTAGGAAAAAGGAGGGAGAGAAGAGAGAAAAAAGGATTAGAACAAGAGACGGTGGAAAATGAGCAATGGATCCTAATAGATATTAGTATCTCCACTTCCTGCCCTGAGGCATTTCCCTACTTTTCCTCTTCCATAGAGACCCAGGGAAGGGCAGCCTGACTGATCTCAGCTAACAATCAGTGTGACACACAGCCCTAAATGTCCTGTGTAGGAGGAAATTCATGAGGTCACTACTTAGGGATGGATGTGGGAACAGAGGATTGGTACTTTAGACCAAAAACATGTCCAAGCCTATGTATTTTCATTTAGGGGTGCTAGGAGATGCTAATGGGGTTCAGGACTACTGACCTATGACCTAAGGATGCTCTTTTGTTCACCCAATGACCTCTTCTCAAACTTTGGTGACCAAATTCACTTGTACCCTGCCCACCGTGCCCTATGCCCGCATGAGGAGACTCAGCAGGGAAGGCCACCAAGCCTAGGCAACAATTTTAATTACAATTCATTCCCATTGTTTGTGGCAGTCTCCTACAGTCACCAGAATGGTGATTTCTGGGTTTAACACCCCATAATCTGAGATGTTCTCCACCCCATCTGGGCCCCAAACACAAAGAAATTCCTGCCTCAGTTTAGGACTGGATACCCTCCCCTCCATCTTGGAGACTTTCTGTTCTCAAGCTGTGTTTATGGATCTGAGGTCCCCGGGTTCCTTAACACACCATTCCTGTCTGATTTTCCTTTGGATTTACTGGGCCAACACTTGGCCATATCTGGAATCATCTCCCTCCAACAGAGGACCTAGTCTCTGTTCACCACACACCCACGGTCCCAACTACATGGAGACTCTCTCCATTTCTGTCCACTGTTCGTACTTTTGCTGTACCTGAACCCTAATAGGGTTCCCTCCGTGGGGAGGATGGGGTCCTAGCGATACGTGAGTGGGTCCGTACGTCAGCAAGAGCCCACAGCCACGACTAGCTCCCTAGGAGGATCTTCAGCCAGCTCTAAGTATCTCAGTCTGTGAGTCTGAGGGGTGGTCTTCCCAGGGGCCTAGCGCCCTACTCTTCCTGAGCAAACTCGCTGACAGAAGGAAGTGGTTTGAGGGTGGTCCTGGGCTCGACCCTTTCTGCCCAAGTCCTGGGCCACTGCAGCAGGGACACTGGGTCCTCTGCACCCTCATTCCCACGGCGAGACTTCCCCTTGACCACGTTTGGGAATTACACATGCTCTCACTGGTAAGGGTTCCTGTGTCCCCCCGGTAATGCTTGGCCTGTCCTGAGAACAGAAAGCTCTCTGCCTCAGTAGCCCTTTCATCACTGGATGGCCCGTGTGAAGAATTCTGTCCTCTTTCCACATCCTTCAATCTCATTGTCGCACCTGCCACACCCCTCAGTGACCATCCCCATACTCCCGGGAGCTTCCTGTGATGGCCGCCCCCGCTGAGTCTATACATTCGTGAGAGACCGAATAAACACAACTGCTAAAGACTGGAGTCTGCAGAGGAGGAAAAGATTGCAGCAGAGAGAGAACATTATAAGAACAAAGAATATGCACTTTTAAGTCGCAGAAACCTTGGCTGAAGCCTTAGATGTGCACTTATCGCGTTTATGACAAACCTCTGAGACTCAGCTTCTCTTCCTGTAAAATGGGCTGAATCGCAACCCTGACTTCATAAGGTGGTTCCATTTTATTAATCTAATTAATATCATCTTCTGACTGCACACAACATGCAAAGCTGCTCTCACAGCCTCAATAAATATTAGCTACTATTATAAAAATTATTATTAGCCTGAAGTTTACTTTCTGGCTAAACGGTTCCAGTTCTCTCTCAATGTTTTTCTCATTGGAAATGCTCCACAGCCCAGCCCCTCTCTTCTGAAAACATTTATGCTAGTTTCACTCTCCTACTTTGCTACGAGTGTGCCGTTCAGAGCGGAAGGCAGGACCAGGTGGGTTCTGACCTACATAGGGTAGAGAGAGCTTACCTCCTCAGTCTTGGTATTATCTACACTGAGTCGGTTAGGGCAATTTTCAACATCCTGTACCCACTCACAGAACTGACTTTTGACTCAGACCCTGGGTCTTTTTCACAGGTCCTGCTATGAGCCATATACCACCCTTCCCGTGTGCAAGCAGTTGTTTTTCTCTTTCGGGGGGGGAGGGTTGGAGAGGAGGGGAGACAGGGAGTACTTGTTAAACCTTATCACACTTCTTCAGCTCATCTCTTCAACCTGCCTAGTTTCTGAGGAGTCCAATTCTGTGGGTCATCGTATCAACCCCTCCCTCCTCATGTCACTCCGGTCGGAGGGTCGTGCCTTATGTACTTCTCCACAAGGGGCTCATAAATTCTTAGCCGGATCACAGCTCAATATGGAGCCCACATTCCTCGAAGCTTTGTTTGAGATCCAGGACCTGCTCAAAAAAAAAAAAAAGAGAGAATTAACTTCCGGCCCTGCTCTGTCCCTAGCTGCTTGGCCCTAGACAACTCCTTTTGCTTCCTGGGGCTTTTGTCATCTCATCTTTGAAGGGAGGAGACAGTAAAGTGATGTCTAAAGAATCTTCAAACTCTGTACTTTAGAGTCTACAGAAGGAAGAGAACTTGGAGAATCTAGGTTCTTCCCAGAGGCACATTACTGGCACAGTGACACGGCCTCAAGGGCGGCCTCTGGGTGGAGGGGGCCGGTGCAGACCCTTGAAGCCCACAGTTAAGGCTCCTGGAGGCCTGAAACCTATTCCGTGGCCCTCCTCCAGGAAGGAGGCAGGGCTGGGCTGTGAATGAGGAGAGGAAAATCGTGTTTCAAGGACAGTGACCTTGAATCAAAGGCAGGAAGGAAAAAGATGCAGGTTGGGGTCTTGTATGAGTGGGGGAGGTTTGGGGATGTCTGAGCCCAGGGCTGGCTGCCGGGCTCTCTATCTCTGAGCACCATCACAGCCGCCCACCTGCCCCTAGCTCATCTCAGGGGCTCACAACAGGATGCGGTTTGACATTTAGCAGGTCCTGCATCTGGGGGCCTATGAAAGTCCTCCCCCCACCCCCTCCCCTCTGAGCATCATGAGAACCGCATTCACCACATCCTGCCCCAACCCCTTCCCGGCCGCTCTTTCCACTGAGCCTCCCGAGAGCACTGTGGCAGTGGAAATAGAACTACAGAGGGAGATGTAGGCACCTCAGCTCCTGGGCGGATCGCCCCGCCCTCAACACAATGTCTGCACCTGCTTGAGGTGACCCTGAGATCAGAGGCTGTAGCAGGCACCATGGGGTTAGTGAAGAATGAAAACAGCTGCAAACTGCTCTGACCCACTTGGGGTCCCTCCTGGTCCCACATCACTAGGGCAACTCCCTCTTCACACCTGTTCCCAAAATGCAGTCCCCCCCCCTCCACCCCTCCCCCAGTGTGCCCTCCTGCTTCCTTCCATTCATCTAATGAGAGGTGCTAATGAGTCACCGGAAATGCAGCCCCAGATAATCAACGGAGGGAACTCGGGGAGTCCCTGGATACTGGGTGACCCCACTGCTGAGGTCTGTGTGATGGATATTTTCTATCCCAGCTGGCTAAGAGGAGGCGGGAGAACATAATGCAGAGGGAACAGAAAACCAGAGAGGATCCCCTGAAGGAGGGAGTGAGAAATGGTAGGCTAAGTCACAGACCAAGCATGCTCGGGCCACACCATAACTCAGGGCAAAGCATCTAATTCTGGGCGAAAATACAAAGTAACTCAATTTCAGCGTCACCAGCTCTCCAACCCTTGGCCTTCCCTGACTTCCTCAGCCGTTGAGGAACTCATCCCTATCAATCCCATGTGCCTGAGATCCAGGCAAAACAACTTGAGAGGAGTTTCTTTGGCCCCCGGCATGTAGTTCTGGATCCTCCAAGCGACCGTGGCCTAGGAATGACATACACGGGACCTGTGACCCTGGCATGCCTCCAAAGTCCACAAAGAACACGGTCTTGGAAGTTCCCTTAGAAAAGGACCAGCTTCATCTGGCCCAGGCCCAAGTGAGACTGATTAATTCCTGGCAGCATCTGGCTTCCTTTGACCCCTGAAATTAAGGTGGCGGTAGACTCCTGGATGGCTTTCAAGCATCTCCTCCACAAGCCTCCCCTTACCTATCCACGTCCTCCTGTCTCTCTGTCCCTCTGTGCAATGATCAGTGTTGTCCACTCATTGCTTTTTCAGAACTCACAATATTCGCTGGGAACTGCATGTTTCTCTTCAAGCAGACTCTCTGGCTGAGAATGTCATCTTGCTTATCTAAACGCTAGCCTCCTAAAAAGCTAACTGTCACTAAAACTTCTCCTTTGTGAAGTTTTCCAGAACTTCTGACTATCTTACAGGAATGAAAACCTGTCTTACCTCTCCTACCACTTGACTAGTAGTGATGACCTCGAAGAGCTCCCTGTGAGGCTCTGAATGGGAACCACGCAGCGTGTAAGTCCCACCAGCTCGCCATCTGAGTAGACGTGGCATTTTAAAATATTGAGTACCTAGCCTAAAATTTAATGTTTTTTTAAATAAGTCTTTCTTTCGGGTAAGTTGGGGTCAAAATATCTTGTAAGCTAGAAGAGGAAAATAATATGTGTTGAAAACGAGACCCTGTAATAGGGCTTTAGAATACCAACATCTCCTTTAATACAAGGAATCCAGTGAGGGGAGCTTGACAGATGAGGAAAAAGAGAGATGAGATAACTAGCCCAACGTTAAAGCCAAATGGTAAATTTAAACTCAAAAAGCAAGGTGCCGATGGCGCCTGGGTGGCTCAGTTGGTTAGGTAACTGCCTTCGGCTCAGTCATGATCCTGGAGGCCCAGGATCGAGCCCCACATCGGGCTCCCTGCTTGGCGGGAAGCCTGCTTCTCCCTCTCTCACTCCCCCTGCTTGTGTTCCCTCTCTGGCTGTGTTTCTCTCTGTCAAATAAATAAAATTTTTTTTAAAAAAAGCAAGGTGCCTTGAAAATACAGAGACAGAAAAGATGGGGAATGAGGAGAGAAGTCAATAGGGAAGCACAGGACAGGGGGCAAGTAGAGCTGTTTGCAGGACATCAGCCTCTTTGTCAAAAACTACAGACACGTACAGCCTAAGAAGTAACAACTGCGCCGCTCGAGAGCCGGACGTCAATAACCGGAAACTGGGGGAGCAGAGGGACAGACATGAGAACTTGCTCAGTTCTCCACGAGCTCAATGTGCTGTGACTCGAAGCCTGTTCTAAATACTGAAGTCCACTAACTGAAAGTAATCTGGCAGCACAGTTTCAGGGAGAGGTCCAACTCTGCTAACGTTCAATAATCAGCTAACAAACATCCGCTTGAAATGTCGTTGGCTTTTAAGCGTGAACCAAACTTGAGTTGCAAATGCATCTTTACTTTTGTGGTGGTAGCACTACTGCTTGCCTTGGTAAATTAGTATTTTCACACATGGAGGAGAAAAAAAGACAACCAAGCGCCTTGGTTAAGCCATGATGTGACTGTGCCCTGCACCATCCTGAGGACACTTTGTTTTTCTTTCTGATCCTTGCGATGGCTCGGAGCGCCCAGCGTGTGCTAGCTGCTTGATACAGAAGCAGGTCCCGAAAATACAGTAGGAGCCCTTGGGCGTCCGTAAACACTGCGTCTGTGTCTCCAATTTTCCTCTGCAGACCGTAAGGTACTGAAAATAAACAAATGTCTGAGCTGTCCTAGACGAAGTGATGCCAGGAACAGAGTATTTTAAGATTCTTGTGCCCCCTCGTGGAGCACAAAGGACATTAGAAAAGAAAGCTTGTTAAGAATAAGGAGGACGAGGGAGGGATGAGGGGACTGAGGGAGGAGGAAGGAAGCTTGGTTGCCAAGGGAACTGAAGCATTTCTTCCCAGCCACCCCCAGAAACCTTTTCCTCTCCTTCATTCTCATCCAAGTAATTTCTCTTTTTTAAGGTTTTACCATTATACGTGTGTGCCCTCATCTTGTTCCCTCTTTTGTATGTCTTTGGTCACCATCTGCTTCTCTGATCCCTTTTGCTACAAGAGAAGGGATGAGACAGAGTAGAATAAGAATTAAAAAGCCTACAATCCAAAACAATAATCACAATCCCTAAGTGTGGTTTCTGATACTAACAGGAGCACACCTCCAGCTCACAAGAGAACAGCCTACTGGACACCTTGCCCCTTCCCCGACCTCATCCAAGCTTCCCCAAGATGTCTATCTCTGCAGAAAGATCAACAGAAGGAGACTCTCCAGGGGATGAAAATTAGCCACTGAGGTCCCCCAAGTTGTCATCCTTCTCATTGCCCACCCGCCTGCCCCCACACCACATCCTGCAGCTGGCCTTGCCCACCTCTCACTCTCCAGTGTGGACAGGGAAGAAATTGAGAGAACAGACTGTGAGGCAAGGTCCAGCTCACTTTGAGGGTTGAAGCATAAGTGCTCAGGACACTGTGTCCGTGCACTGGGAATTTACTATGTGTGCACAGTTCAGAGGTCCGGCACACAAATATCGTTTTGTTCTCGCTGAGCACTTGGTAAAGTTCTTTTGGAGAATCTGGCTTGATTCCGTTGTTCTCACAGTGGCTGATAATCAGACACCCAAGTACCCTCCCGCCAGCCTCAGAGTGAGGGCTCCCGGGCAGGGCGGGGTTTTTGCGCAGACGTCTGCCCCGCCCACCTCAGTGTGAGACTCCAGGCGCAGAGATAGAGGCCAGAGTCACTGAGGAGGAGCTTCTCAGAATTGAGGATGAACTGGCCGTCCTTTGGCCTGAGGGCCGTGAAGTTCTGCCGTGTCTCACGAACTGTGTGTTCAGTACTTAAGGAGGAGAAGAGCAGCTGTGGGGTCCCTCCTGGGGACTGCTGGTACCAATATAGATACGGGCTTGCTGTCCCCTCCACGGTGCATTCCAGGGAGAGGGCACTGCCCACAAGCTGTGCCCTGGCAGGTGGCCATTGGTGGATGGTCTGAGCTCTGACACCTGAGGGAAGTGTAAAAGGCCATTCAGAGTGAAGAACCCCAGCCAAGCTTGCCTTCCTTCTTGACCCAGGGGTGACTCAAGCCCTTCCGTGACTTAGGCATATGGGATCCGTTGCAGGAAGTAGACTGGGAGGGCTGAGGGTACAGAAAGGCACTGGGCAAGGGGGATACCAAGAGAGCAAACTCCTTCCCAGAAGATAAGAGAAAACCAAGACTCAGCATACCCGCCGCTAGGATTAAAGTCTCATATTCATACCAGAAAATGGAAGGAATGTACTAAAGGGAGTCATTCCAACAGCTGAAGCTCTGGATTAATAGGGTTGGTGTAAGGGCGAGGACTTGAGGGGAGGCTTGCCGGAGAGAAGAGCACCCACCTAAGAAAGTGCCCAGGAGAAGAGCAAGGAGACAGCAGGGCATAGCTCAAGCCAACCTCTGCTCAGTCAGGATGGCTGGCACCTTCTCATCTGGGCCAGTGGCTGCAGGGCTCCTCCCTCTTCAGACTGGCAGCCCCAGAGCAGAGTGATGATTTCCCCTCAAGCTGGGGAGGAAATGAGGTTGGTCCTTTCTTAAGTATGTGATGAATCACCCCTTCCTCCCTGGGAACCAGCTTTACCTTGCACCTTATCTTTACTGAAATCCTGCTGAAGTCCTAATATGTAAATCTATTGAATGACTCATTATGTACCTGTAAACAAGAGACAACTCTCTGGCTCCCCCTGGAGACCACTGAAGTCATCGTAACCAACGGAGAAAGAGTGACACTGGCAGGATGATGAAAAGGGATTTCAGTCTCTGAAGCTAGAAACCAGCTATAGGACATGTTACCTGGGTAGCTGGAAAGGAGATAAAAGCAGATCAGAGCTCAAGAGATTTAGGTCTTCAGGGTATTCAAAGCAACAAAGGTTCAGTTCCGAGGGAAGGGAGCCGTTCGGACAACCAACCAAAGCCTCTGCATCCTCTTCATCCCTGGCACATAGGATCTGAGACCTGGACAGGCTGAGTCAACTACTGAACTGATCAAAGTTGGACTCTGTGTTCCATGTGCCTCTAATGGCCTCCCTAGATCTCATTTATGCTCCAAATGCAACATGGGGCGGAGGAAACATCATGGGGACTTGGAATCAAATAGACCTGGGTTCAAATCACAGCTTGACTCCTTGCTGGTTTAGGAAATTCTGATCTTCAATTTTCTTATCTGTAAGATTAAGAGAAGAATTATAATACCTCCAAATGGTTGAGAGATGCATGTTGCCTACTGCATGCAACTCTTACAAGTGTTGGCTGGTTTTTGGACCAGGTGAAAGCCTGTGTCGGCAGTAGGCTGGGAGAGTTACAGTGGGATGGGACGGAGGGTGGGGGCTGAAGGAATGACACATGAGAAGCATTGCCAAGCCATCGATTCATAATAGCTGAAGATGAGAATTGGCTAAGCAGCTGGTAGAACTTCATTCTGTTGAAATGAGATGTTAGACCCCAAGATGCCTGGAGGAAAGCCAACGTGATCCAGCCAACCTCCTCTATCCTCTTCTTTTGCCATGCCCTGTCCTCTGAAGGATTCATTTTTAAAACAATTATTCTCTTTGGGCTGGCTGTGATGGAGTGCTTTAAGGTGAGTAGCTAGGAAAGGAAGCAGTTGAAGTGACCTAACAGGGAGAAGGAAGCTGAGGCAAATAGGCATCTGTGACCCATCACCATTTCATCAGTGTCTAGTGACATACTATCTTCGTTATTATCACCAATGCCACAGTAACACAATTCAAAGTTAGTGTTGGGGTTCTAGCTTCTAACAGAGTATCAGCTGCAACATTGTATTTGTGAAAGAGTGTTTTTGTGTTTTTGTGTTTTTTTATCCTTTCTATGTTTAATGAATAAGGGTAAATCAAGTGTTAAGCATAGCGTGCATTCTGTGAACATTTAGAACATATGAAAAATTGCTACTGCCAACTAGTTGTTCACTCTCAGTTTTTCAAAGTCCGTTGCAAGGACTAAATATAATATGTATGCATGTCAGGATTAGAGGGAATGAGCTCAAGATGGACATATGCCCACAGGCATACACTCAGCCTCTTTTGTCCTTTTCTTTCCTTTCTGTCCTCCTTCATGTCTGCCCCTGGAATCTTTATTGAGCGAGTGAAGGGAGGGAGGCAGAGAGTGGCCAAGATGCAGGGAGAAGGAAGCCTTCTTGCGCTTGATGAAACCACGTCATCCCTCCATTTAGGCTTTCACACCAGCTCAGGCTGTGTGGGTCCTGAACAGCCCATGAGAGCTGACGTAACTCATCGCCTGCACTGGCTCAGTGTCATCATCACGCATGGAGAGCAACGTGGTCTTCCTCCCTAGAGATGGCACAACAGACGCAGAGGCATGTCAGCCAGATCAGGGAAGAGGCATGTCAGCCAGATCAGGGAAGCCAGCTGGCTCCTGACTCTGATGATTGTCACAACTCAGTAGCTTGGAGCAGCTTCCATATGGCTCATGCCTTAGAAAAATAGCTCCTCACTCTCCATCCCCATCTGTAATATCGCTTATTCATTCAAGTCATTCAAGTCATTCATATACTGAAATGTGGATGAGAATATGATTCCTCTCCTCTGTTACAGCTGAGAGAGGAACCAGCCATAGCTCTGGCCTGGATGAGACAGCGGGACAAGCTGCACTGAAGGCGGGCTTCAACCATGCTCTGCTGTCTCCTTGCCCTTCTGGGCACTTTCTTAGGTGGGCGCCTGCCTCTCTGGAAAACCTCCCCTTAAATCCTTTTGTTACCATGTTGGGTTTCTCTCTCCACACTAGATTCTTAATGAATCACTACTGACAGGATAAAGCTTTATATGTGAAGAGAATGACAATAAATTTAACTCTTCTCTTTTTAATTTTAAAACTGAAATCTATCCCTAAATGATGGATTTGGAAGAAGAAGACACTTTCAGGGTCTATCTGTTCCTCTCTGAATGAGCTAAAAATTACTTTGGCTGGGAGAAAGAGAGGACAGTCAGCCAAGGAAGGGTTCCTGCATTTCCCTGATTGCCCTTTCTCTGTGTCCCAGCCTCTCCACCCTGATCAGGAAAAGAAGTGAGAGACGGGTGTAGAATGAGAAGCTCAGAGGTTCTTGCAGAGGAGAGTTATGCTAATTTCTAGGGTGAGGAGAACCAGGTCCTGGGTGCATACATGTCACTCACACCAGACCCTTAAGTAGAAATGGCTTAGGGCAAGCCGAGTTATGCCCCTGCTGAGTCATCAACATCGTAATTCCCAGAAACTGTGAGTCTGTTGGGTTACATAGCAAAGGGGAATAAGGAGTAAAAAAGTGGAGGGGGGGGGATTAGGGCTAAAGATGGAATTAAGGTTTCTAATCAGCTTTGTTTAAAATAGGGACTCTATCTTGGATTATCCAGGTGTGCTCAATGTAAGAACAAGAATCCTTAACCAGGGAAGGGGAAAACAGAAGAGAGTCAGAGAAAGATGTGGTACCAGAAACAGAGTCATAGAGATGCTGTGTTTCTGGCTTTGAAGGTAGGAGGAGGCCATGAGCCAAGGGGTACAGATGACCTCTGAAGCTACAAAAGGCAGAGAAATGGATTCTCTCCTAGAACCTCCAGAAGGGAAGGCAGTCCAGCTGACACCTTGATGTTAGCTTAGCAAAACCTGTGTCAAACTTCTGAATTATAGAACTGTAAGATAGTCCATGTGTAGACTGAGTTTGCACTAATTTGTTATAGCAGCAACAGAGAACAAATACATGGCTCTACCATGCTTCTTGACAGAGAAATCAGAAATAGTCTCTAGGGACCCCAAGGCACTCAGGATAGATGAGGAATCACCATGCTCTCACTCATGTGAAAACAGATGGAGAAAAGCCATCAAGCCTCCAGAGACATCCTGGTTGACATACGAAAGACCTAGGGCATCCTGTATGGATCAACAGGGACTGAAGGACGGACAGACAGACCAAAGAGGCAGCAGATGTCAGCGGGGACAGAGGCTGAAAGCAATATGAATGAGAATTCTGAAGAAAAGATAAACAATGACCAAAGACCAAGTACCCTCCCTGACAATGCCCTGACACCTCGTGTCAGGAAGAAAGATAAGGAGAAAAGCATCATCTGAGAAATCTGTTTGAGAAAGCCCTGAATGTACCATGTGTACCCTAATGGGATGGAACTTAAAAATAAAATGATACTAGTTATAGAAAACGAAATTATTTTGCCTACCCAATATCTGAAGTCACAAATTTCATATCCAACTGACATGCATGTTAAATCCAATGGTAAGTAGGGGCTATGGAAAACACAAAAATACACAAGACGTGATACTTGCCTTCTAATAACTTTTTATCCATTGAGGAAGTAAAAGGTGGGAAAGTCTTTCAGATAGCAAGGCTAAAGGAGTCGGGGACTTCTGCTTCCCACCACGATGGAGAAGCTGGTATCCAGTTAGTCCTCTGTCTTCATTTCCTTGGGCCATGGTAACAAAGTACAGCACCCTATGTGGCTTAAAACAACAGAAATTTATTGTCCCACAGCTCTGGAGTCTAGAAGTCCAAAATGACAATGAGAACAGGGCCATGCTCCCTCTGAATCTTGCAGGGGATCCTTCCTTATCTGTTCTTGCATTTGTTGACTTGCTGGCAATATTTGATGCTCCTTGCTTTGCAGCTACAGAACCCCAGCGCTGCCTCTGTCGTCCCGTGGTGCTCTCCCCATGTGTCTGTCTTCCTACGAGAACACCAGTCATATCAGATGAGAAGCCCCCAGGACTCCGGTATGACCTCATCCTAACCCAACTAATCAGATCTGCAATGACCCTATATCCAGCAAAAAGATCTTTCAAAAATCTTGGGAAAATTTAAATAATTCATCCCCAGGAGACACATACTACAAGAAACGTTAAAGATGATCTTTCAAGCAAATTTTTTTTTAAAAAGTCCAAAGGGACTTGGTAAGGCTGTCGTTGGGGAGGGGTAGGGGGCTATGGTGTAAAAGATGAGAAAGAGCTTGGATGTATAGCACTGCCCAACATCATGAATCTAAATCTTTCTTCCATGGCCAGATTCAAACTATCAACAGTTTAACAACAAAGTCAGGATACTACTGAATATTTAACAGTTGGGTCTCATGAGCTGCTACAAGCCAGCTACAGAAGATTACTGATGGACAATCAATAGCAAATATGTGATAAAATACAAAAATGACATTTTTAATTTTTAAAATAACTGATTTTCCACTTCCAGCCAAAATGAAGTAAGGGACAAAATATATAAAACAATAGTGGTTAAGATGTTAGACATCAGGCAAGGAAGGACAGGAAATGTCAGCTGAGTTTTATAACTGCCCAAGCTGCTCCTTTGAGAGAATTTCTGGGCCGTGGTGCACAGAGGGAAACCCAGGTAGAGACCAGCAAACCCCTTGAGCTGGGAAAGGAGAGAGCTGTCCAAAAAGAGAGTTTTAGAAATCTTTAGATATTTAGTATTTAGCACAGTGCTGATCAGAACACAGATGCAAGGAAACTATCTGAAGCTGGAAAAACCACCGCCCAAAAGGATTAAAGAGAAGAGTGACTGGATTTCACTTACGGCCAGAAATAGTGCATATTCTCACCAGCCAGACTAGAGAGTCTTAAAATTCACAGAGTATTGTGTAGAGTACTCGAAATGCTTTGCCTCAGAGGGGGAGAATAATTATTCCTAGCCTAAATGCTGGTCTGGTCCCACCTAACAAATATTTAAAGCCAGACACAAAAGGATCAGATTGTTTCCAAGGAAGTTAACCGTGTTCCAAAATAGAGTCCAAGAATATTTATAGGAATATAAAAATCCCAACACAAAAGTAAAATTCACTGTGTGGCATGGCATAAAAAAATTATCCGGCTTGCAAAGAAGCCATAAAATATAATTCATAGTGGGAGAAAAATGAATCCATCAAATCTAACCAGAACCGACACAGATAGGAGAATTAGAAACAAAGACCTTTTCACAATTATTATAAGTGTATCCCATAAGTTCAAGAGACTAGAGGAAAGATGTTAAATACAGACATAGAAGATACTTTTTAAAAGCCCCAAGTTGAACTTTCAGAGAGGAAAACTACAATGTCTGAAATTAAAAAAAAAAAAAAAAAAAAAAAAAAAAAAAAAAAAAAAACAACCCTCTGGATTAGATTAATTCTCTATCAGACAATCCAGAAAAAAACTATTCATAAACTCAAAAACATAGCATTAAAAACAAACCAGAATGAAATCCACAGGAAAAATGAATTTTTGAAAAATAAACAGATGATCAGTGAGGTATAGAAAAACGTAAAATGGCCTAATGTATTTGTTGTTGGAGTACCACAGGAGAAGGAGAGGGATGGAAAGAAGAAAAAAAATTAGAAGAAATCATGACTGAAAAATTTCCCCATTTGATAAAACTCTAAACCCTTACAGCCAAGGAGCTTGACAAAACCCACATACATACACATACACCCCAAGGAATACCACGGTCATATTACTCAAAACTATTGTTGGAGAGATTCTAAACGCAGCCCGAGAATAAAGACACAGTTTGTACACAGAATAAGATTAAGGAGGCAGAAGTCTTTTTTTTTTTTTTAAAGATTTTATTTATTTATTTGACAGAGAGAAACACAGTCAGAGAGGGAACACAAGCAGGGGGAGTGAGAGAGGGAGAAGCATGCCTCCTGCTAAGCAGGGAGCCTGATGTGGGGCTTGATGTGGGGCTCGATCCCGGGTCTCCGGGATCATGACCTAAGCTGAAGGCAGTCACTTAACCAACTGAGCCACCCAGGTGCCCCAAGGAGGCAGAAGTCTTGACGAATGCAAGTGGGAAGACAGTAGAACAACACTTTTATGATAATAGAAAAACCATGTCAATCTATAATTCTATACCAAGTAAAAAGCTTTGTAGAATCTTTCTTTTTTTTTTTTTTTAATATTTTATTTATTTGACAGAGAGAAACACAGCCAGAGAGGGAACACAAGCAGGGGGAGTGAGAGAGGGAGAAGCAGGCCTCCCGCCGAGCAGGGAGCCCGATGTGGGACTCGATCCCGGGTCTCCAGGATCATGACCTGAGCCGAAGGCAGTCGCTTAACCAGCTGAGCCACCCAGGCACCCCTATAGAATCTTTCTTAAATGTGTTTGTTCTTTTGCCAAATTTCCATTCAGGATGACAGCTACGTTTTTCCTCCTCTTCCCACAGCCACTCCCATCCTCATTACCTTCCCAGACATTTCAGCTCTTGAAGAGCGTAGCCAACAAACCAAAGTGGGACAATGGGTCAGCCTCATCGGGAAAGCAGTTTCATCATTACCTTGTTTTACGTAAGTGTCGCTGTTTCTGAGGTCACCCTCTCTCCCGGTCCCTTCCCTGAAAGGGACTCGTAAAGTAGATAAAGTAAGTCTCTATCTAGGGAGAACTCTGCTAGTTAGAAAATAAGATTGTTCTCCCTGTTATTACCCACAAAAATTGGTAAAATTACAAAGATTGTTGGGTTGGGTGGTGATAAGTGTAATTCATGGCTCAGATCTTCAGTTACAGTGTCCCAATTCAGTGGGTGGAAAGTCAAAGTCAAAGACTGGAGGTCTCATGAGGTATCAGGTCTGATCTGGGAGCCCTTGACCCAGAAATAAAGGTTGACATGTCTGAAACAGATGAGATCTCCAATGTGAAGGAAAAGAACAAACATCCCCAAAACAAGAATTGATGAAAATCCACACACTTTCTGGCAAAGGAAGGAAGAAAAGCTTGAGAAAGAAAGAAGGTAGTTCTAGAAATAAGAAGAGAAGTGGGCTGGCGGCTGGGAGCTAAGAGGAGATGGTGACCAAAAAGAGAAGGTGAGAATATTTTAAAGGCCATAAAAAGGCCAATAAAATCTGGAGTGAGTGAAATCACTGGTATCCTTCATGGGAGGCAGCGAGGGCTGAGGGTGTGGAGGGTTCCTGTGACAAGTGGCGGGGCGGGGGGCGTGGAGAGACAAGAGGGGAGTTAAGAGGGACAGTAGTGCTGAGACAAGTCTTTTTTGCCAAGGAAATTGCAATCTGATTTGTGTTTGAAAGGCAAGAAGAGGAAATCTGCAAAGATCATCGGAAAATGAAAGAAGCTGAAGAGAGAAGGTAATTGATAAACAAGGGAGGCAGGAAGAAATTAATTCTTGGACACCAAGGGAAGGGAAGTTCTTCTTCTGAAATAAAAGAAAAGAAATTTTAAAAAATGTTTCAAGGATAGACTTGCAGTGAAGAGAGCCAAAAGGCATATTGAAAGGTGCTGACTCTAACACATGATCAGTGAAAGGTGAATTTAAAATAAACAGTCACCATTTCACTCATCAGATTGGCAAAATTAAAAGAATCAATAATCTCTGATGTTGGTGAGCATGTGGGGAAATCCATACTCAGTTTACACAGCTGGAATGAAAGTGGCAACAGTTTTTGTGGAGGGTAATTTGGCAATGTTATTAAAAATGCACATAACATTTACTGAACAATTCTCTTCCAAGAAACAATTTCATAAATATACACACACATGCAGGCAGTCAATTTTGCTGGGATTTATGTTATAACATTGTTTATAAATGTAGAAAACACATAAATACCCAACAGGAAACGGATAGAAACTAACTATCGATAACATACCATACTGGGGCAGTGGTATTGTTGAATGAAATAAAGCAATTTGTGGTCCCATGGAAATAGTCCCAAGATATGCTGTTAAGTAGAAAAAACCAACTTGCCAAATAATATGTATAAAGCAATACAATTTTTATCAAAATATATTTGTAAAACACATACACAAAGCAGTTTATGTATATGTGTGTATGCGAGGCACACTCATTCATTCTACCAGTCCTCGCTGACTGCTGGCTAACCATTCCCACGTGGCTTATTTTAGGAAGGGATGCAAAAAAAAGAGAGAGAAAAGGGGCTGGAAAAACGCACACCAGATTGATACTAATGGTTACTTCTGAAAAATAAAGAAGCAAAAAATGTCAAGAAAGCCTTTGTCTGATTTGCAATGTTTGTATTTTTGGAGCTAAGTGTATTTATACAACACTATTGAGTACCATCGACTAAGCCCAAGTCTCACTCCCCTTATTTTGAACAGGTAACTAAATGAATTAAGGTCATTAGTCTCGAATCCCATCTTCTTTTCTTCAGTCCATAGTAAATGCCTATTGAGAAAAGCACCTAAAATAGTGCCAGCATAGTTCAGACTCACAGAAAAGTGGGGAGGTCTATTTGCAGATGTGTAAGTGAAAGAAATAAAGAATGGCATGAGTGAATGATCCAAGACAGGAAGAGAGAGAATATGTAGATTGGAAATGCTGAAAGAAAAGATGCTGAGAAAGTGCTATCTTGTAAGATAAAGGCACCTTCAGTGCTGGGCCCAAGCGGTGTGAGATCTAAGACCTTGCGGGGTTATGAGATGTACAAACTGAGCTCCGCCCTGGATGTGGGGTGGGGCGGGGGCTCTGGAGAAAAGAACACATGTCCGCCACTGAGCCATTTTAGGATGTGATGTGGGTCAACAGAGGAATCGAAGCTATCCCTTTCAAGAGGGGTGTGGATTTCGAAAAATGGGGAGCATTTCGAAAAATGAGGAGGGAAGGGTGGGAGAAATGCCGCACGCGCACTCAGTCCGGCCCGCGCCCTCCTGGCCCCCCTGCCAGTCCGGGTGCTGCAGGTGTGGGAGAGCTGCCAAGGGGGGAGGGAAGCAGGAGGAGCGGTACTGAAAGAGGAGAACCACATAGGGCAAAGGTGCCAGTTCAGAAAAAAAGTTGAGAGAAAAGGAAACTGCCACAGAGCAGACAGGAGCTGCGTAAAATCAACAGCAACCAACAGGGTGGAGGGTGGGGACCAAGTCCCAACAGCGGCGCTGGGGGAAGTGGGCGCGCTGAGCTCCGGTGTGGCTCCCAGGATCACGGAAACCTTCCAGGCGACAAAAACGCTAGCCTTTGAGAGGAAAGTCAGAAGGAGAACGCGGGGGTGGGGGGGGGGGGAGCGTCCGGTTGCTGTCACTCCCAAAGCAGGGTGTCCCAAAGAGGGAAAATGAGGCTCTGGATGGAAGAAGCCAACGCACATGCGCACACCCTAGGATTCCAACCTAAGACTCGTGCTGAGTCACATCAAGAGCAACAGTTACCTGACCTGTCCAGGGCCTTTACTCCGACTGCACTATGAAGAGCAGCAGGGATGTGACAAAGCCTCACTCACAACTCCACTTGGACTCTTCCAGTGCTCTCTTCCAAGGTGGGGTCTCCGTTGTAATGGAGTTTCTCTCCCTGGAGCAAGTTGAGACAGAAGCATCTTGGGAAAATTTCAGGAAAGTAAAGAGTTACTGAAGAAAGTGTCTGATGAAACACGATAAGCTGCATATGTAAATTGAAAAGAAATGGCAAAGAAATTTCCAAAACAAGTTTTAAAATTAGTGACTAAAAGATAGAATGCATGGGCAATTTCTTTTTTCCTAACAGAGAGCATAGTGTGAGCACCTGCTGTGTTCAGAAGCAATCTAGTTGTTTCCATGTCTCATTACCCTTAAAGTAAAGCTGCATCACTCTGCTCCAAGCAACGAGCAAGGGCATCGAGGCTTGGAGAGACGAAATCACTTGCCCAAGGCCACACAACACAGGCATCATCTGGGTTCGGACCTACAAAGCTCACAAAGCCCAGGTGGTTAAGCTACCACACTACATTATTCCTCAGGAGAGCGTTGCCACTGTGCAGACATACCCTGGCCAGGGACTATCTATTCCTGTTCACATATCCTCAGGCATTGTCCTTAGTGTTGAAACATTTAACAGCTCTATCCTGACAAAAGGCCCTATGCTCCAGGGGCTTTGATTATCAACCCCACTCCACAGACAAGAAAGCTGAGGCACAGATTAGTTACATAATGCTGCCCACAGTCACGGGATTAGCGGGTACTTGGGCCAAGAGATCAACCCCAGGAAGGTGGCCCCAAAGCTATGATGATGTTGGTGTGCCCAGTTATCTGGGTAAATGCTTGCTACAAGAGAAAGCTGGGATGGGAGGCTTTGAGAAGATGAAATACTTTTAATGTTCATCTTCTGGAGAGTGTTGAACAAGTAAAAGACAAAGCAAGATTGAGTTTTCTGTGAGAGTATGCATTTGCAATATTAAGAATTTCAAATATTTGAAAGATAAGGGGAATTTCACAAAAATTGGGAATTTCTGGAAATGAATCTTTGAACTAAGGGTCTCCAAGCAAAGCCAAATACACTCAAAGGGAGAGCATTGTGAAGAGGTCAGAGAATATGAGAAAGAGAAAAAAGCTTAAAGTGAGTTGAATCAGACAACAAAAATACTACTACAACCACTAATAAACATTGATTACTTATTTAAGGAAGCTTAAGATGCAGCCAGAAGTCAGTAAAAGATATACTCAGGGCCCAAGTAGGGCATAGGGTTATGCACTTTGATAAAGAACCTTCCTCTACCTTTTTGTCATAAGCTAGAGGTCTCCTAAAGACACCATGACTTCATTTAATCACAGCAGTAATAAAGAATAGGCATAGTAGCTGAGCATGTTTTCAGATCCTTACTCGTGAACATTTCTATATTCAGAGCACATTTTCTTATATTCCAAGATCTCTCTACCCATAAGGACATCAGTATTACATTTACTATGACCCAGTGATTGATGGAAGCAGGATGAACAATGAATAACCTAGGAATTCCTGCATGGCAAGGGTGTGGTCTTTGGAGGTTTAATGTCCCGTCCTTCCCTAAGGAGTGGAAAGGTATAGAGTTAAGGTGAAGTGAGGGCCCATAATGGGTGCATAAGGCCATTGTCGGGGATATTGTCTCCCTCCTCTACACCTCCCCTCAGGTCCTTGGTGGAGAAGCTGAAGCAAGCTCTGCATTCAAAGGCTGTGTCACCATGTGGGACACACACACACACACACACACACACACACACACACACCCTGAGAGAGAAAGGGAGAGCTGACTTCCGCAGGGTTCTCACTAGCCCTAGGTGTGGCCACTACCTGCAGGCCTAATGAAACTATAATTAAGGAAGTAACAAACGTGAAGCCAAAGCAGCCCCTACCTTGTGGTATTTTCACTAATAGCAGATGTTTGTTGAGGTCAGGTGAACTCCCGTATTTTCTTCTGAACAATGTCCCCACGTCCAAGGAAAGCGAAGGATAAAAAGACAAAGATAAAGAAAGAAGCTGATACAGAACAACTGGTCTATCTTTATGTCAAAGATTTCACTGGAATGAAAAACCGAGAAGAAAGGAATGAAAAGATCTTTGTCAGGTACACGTGCCATACTCTTAGAAACAGTGCATGTCCAACATTTCTGTACAATAATATCTAATTTAAGAACATGAGAATCTGTTAGAGAGACCAGAAAGCAAATAAAGAACATATTAAGTGTAGAGGTAAGGAGCTTCTGAGACATTCGTTGTATTCTTAAGATGTGCTTAATATAGATAAATAAGTTAGTGACTTCTGACACATATACAACTAGATAAAGTGTAGCCTGAATGTGCCAAATACAGATAGAAAGGGATGGGGGAGGGGAATGGGAAGGAAGGAAGGAAGGAAGGAAGGAAGGAAGGGAAGGAAAGGAAAGGTGGGAAAGAAAGGAAAGGAAAGGAAAGGAAAGGAAAGGAAAGGAAAGGAAAGGAAAGGAAAGGAAAGGAAAGGTAGGAAGGATGGAGGGAGGGAAAGAGGGAGGAAGGGCAGACAAGATAAGGGGAGGGGAGGAAGAAAGCAAGAAAGCAGGTGGTTCAAGTGAGACTGGCCACACCAGCAGAGGGCAGAAGGCCAGGCCTTAGGAGCAGGTTCTAACTAAAGGCAGGGCAGCAGACAAGGCATATGGGTGAAGGTCTGGGGAGTGAGCGATTATGAGGATCTTATTAAAGGAGTGCACTGGTCAACAGGGCTTATAAGAGGGAGGGCACTTGGCTTCTAACTTGGGAAATTATCACAAAGTGTCAACTATTCTCGCTAGGATAAATAAACAAAACAATTACTCTCATTTTGAACCCTTGAATTTTATGTCTAAAAATAAAATCATCTCTCTAGTTGATTATATTGGGAACTGTGGGTTTAGGTAAGTCCGCCTGTAAGCCCATAAATTCGTTAATTCCCACCATGGGAGGTCTCATAGTTCATTAAGATTAATTCATTATATTTCTGGATGGAAATAAGGAGTCCTACAGTTGTTCAGTAATTTTCATCGCTTGACACCCACAGGTTGGTAGTGGTCGAGCCGGAATCTGAACCCAAGCATTCATGGACTGAGAAACTAGGACCTGAGAACCTAAGATAAGGGGCATCTGGAACAGGAGTGGATGTGAACAAGGAAAGAAAAGTGTTCCTCCCTGGAAAGAAGCTTTGGCTACAAAGAGTCTTATGAAGGGACTCGCAAAATGTCCCAGAAGTACGGAGAGAGAGATCAGTTGGTCAACGGTAGAAGACTTCAGAGAAGCCAGCTTTACCCAGTTTTATGAAATGAAGATTTAACTTCTTTAAAAAGCACTGCTTTTTAGATGACAGGGAGAAAGCCATAGAGGAAGGACCTCCAGGAGATCTGCGGCACCGCACTAATGAGGACATCGTGGCCCACGCTGCAGTCCCAAGTTTTCCGCGCTCATAAATTCGTCACAGCACGGAAAAGGTAGGTCAGTCTCTCACAGTCTATCCAAGTTCACTTATCCCTTCTCTTAGCCGAGCCCAATACTCCCACATAATTATATTATATTTATATAAATTCTGTATAATTTACTTTTGTACCTCTAAACAATATTCGCAGTCAACACATCCTTACATCTTTATTTCTTCATCCTTAAAAATCTATACCATCTCTTGACTCTTCATAATGTGATGTCATTGGTACCCTAAATTTCATCTTTATTTCTTTTCCTTCCTTCCATGAACGGAATTCGTCATCTATAATTTTGCTTATATATCGTCTAGGTTGACGCCATTTACATTCTATTCCAAGTATTACATGCTTTGACTATAAAGTTGACTCTAAGAACTGAAAAGTTAAAATAGTGTTTCTATTATCATGACTTCACAAATAATTATTTTTTGAAGTCCTACAGGTATAACTACAGTTATTCTGTGGTATAATTTTATTGGTTTTACTGGAATTAGAATTCTGGCTTTTTTAATTAGTTGACAAATTATCACATTTTCCATTTATTTCCCCACGCTGTCTACCTGGTAAATTATTCTATTGTGGCAAAAAGTTCTAGTTGTCCCCCAATATCTGTTCTCCACTTTTCTACTTTAATAAATCAAAATTAAAATTTAGTCGGGCATATGAGGGGTGCCTGGGTAGCTCAGTCGGTTAAGCATCCAGCTCATGACATCAGCTCAGGTCTTGATCTCAGAGTTGTAAGTTCAAGTCCTGTATTGGGCTCCACATGGAACATGGAGTCTACTTTAAAAAAAAAAAAATGTAGCTGGGCATAGGGAAATTTTGGAATTAAAAAAGCACTTTTTCCAGATTTGCTTATGTGACTTAGGGATGTAAACTCCAGTGTGGTATGCAACTTTCACTAGAAGTCTGAAAAAGGAAGTGAATACATTCATTTTGTCCTCCTTCCTTTATTGGGCTCCTTGGTGCCTGAGAGCGACGCCTTCACTCAAATTTGGACTGTAAGTGCTCCGGGGAGAACAAAGCAGGCAGTCGCTCCAGGTCCTAGACACTGTGTGGCTTCTACAACCACCCTGAACAACTGACGCTCAGGCTTTTATGCAAAAGAGAATAGACTTCCTTCTTGCCCGAACCACTGTGCAGCCTTTTTAACCAGCTCTCTGCTGCCTCACCCTGGGCTTCTTCTATGTAAATGAAAACAACAATGCTTTATTTGTTTGTTTAAACCATGATGACTTAAGCTGTCCTACCTGCAGAGGAATGCATAACCTGATTGTTATAAATTCCAAAAGGACGCCCTTGTTTTCTGCAGTTGCCTGGCTCATTTACTTCCCAAGGCAACACAAGGAAGATGCCGAGCTGATTTGTAGGAGACGAAGCGGGACACAAAGACGGTGTGAATGGGTCTAGTGACATTTATTCCTAGTCAAATGTATTTTAGAGCTGAGCATCCTTGTAAAACAATGGTTTCACTTAATTGACTCCGGTGTACCCCAGGGCAGGAAAAGCACAGGGAAAAAGGAAGAAAAGAGGAAGTTGAAAATAAGGCTTTTAACATAAAAAGTTTCGTGTAGCCAATATTTGATCCCAAAGACCCTAAATTTTCAGAAAAGCTCAAAGCAGAAGCACTTCTGGTCGTTCGTTCTGTTCAACCCAAATTCTCTTTGGTCTATAAGTTCTGGACCTCACTTTCTGATAATTTTACATTCATCTTTCCATATCCTAGATTATCCCTTCAAATACCCACAGTTTATTATGTTGGTTCTCTCCTCTTTATATTTTTCAAAACTCCGTCCCTTCCTTCCTGCCCACTGTTATCAAGACCCCCAGGGCTCTTGAGTGAACCAGAAATATGTCCTCTCGCTGTCCCTGGGTCATATTCTTATAAAGACTCAGTGGGAATGGGGGTGAGCAGAAAATCACTTATCCACAGGGATGGAGTACAGGGAAGAGACAATGGCAGTCTGGTGAATAAATGGCTCACACACAGATGCTCAGATAAATCTGTAATCAAAAGGAAATCTGAATGCTTGGCCTAGAGGAAGTAAATTGCCTGAGGTCAATGCTTTGTTAGTGTCTTTGATCTTCCCCAGTGATGGGTCAGTCCTACCACCCGCCCCCAAGCTCAGATGCTGTGCACATGATTTGCTTGCTTTCCTGTGTCCTGGCTAGGGCTTTGGGACTTTGATTACTCTTGCTTTCAAGAACCTTGGATTAGAAGAACAGAGAAAGATAAAATACACTACTAGATGCATATATGTGTGCGTGTATATACACATATACACCACGCCTGTGTGTTTTCACATATATTATCTCATTTAATCCTCATAACGACCCTGAAAGACAGCCAGCTGGTTCTTTACTTTTCTTTTTAATAATTTATCATTTCAAAAACAAAATTTACCATACATTCTGTTTGTGATGGACATGTCCGAGGTACGTGTTTAATCTTTACAAGGTTCCCAATACCTAGACCACACTTTACAGTTGAGGAAACCAACGTGCCTAACTAGTAACTGTTACTAGTATACATAAATTCATAAAGATTTTTTTAATGATAATACATACAGCTGATGGGCTTATACAATAGTATGGTATTTCTGGAGGGCAATTTGCTTTACATACATAAAGTCCTAAAAAAGCAAATGCCCCTGAGTCAGCAATTCCACTTCAAGGAATGCGATCTAAGAAAATTTTCAGATATTTAATATCCCAGGTGCAAGAATGTCCATTGCAGAGTCGTTTATAATTTTCAAAAACAATATTGAAATAAGGTATATATTCAACCAGAGGAAGTCAGAAGATACATCATGGTGCACCAAATCGACCAATATCCATATTTCAAAACTTGTCTTAGGAGATTATTTAATGATACAGAAAATAATTATATTGGCATAGAAAACCATTTATTGCTAAGTGAAAAACATTAGCTTTTAGTTTAAGACAATAGACTGAAAAAATTATTGACCCTTCTTTATTCTAAAGAAACAAAACAAAACAAACAAACCAACCAAAAAAACTAAAACAACATACTATTGAAGTATAGGTTTTGGTAAAGATGCATAAAAGAAAAGAAATCAGTATGATAGCTGAATACTGAAGGGGAAATAGCAAACAAGACTTCATGCGTTTCTGAGAGATCAAAACTAGATATGGCCAAAGAGTTACAGAAGTACGAGTGGAGAAAGACACACCTTAGCACAGGTGGCAGAGAAAGCAAGTGAGGGCCACTTTCCAGAGTTCCTTCAATCCACAGGGACACGGACAGAACCCGAGAAAGAACTTATCACGGTTGTTTGGAGAATTATATGTTCAACAGCTGCTGGGTCAGTCTCCTTTCTGACCGCCATATATTTGTGTAGCGAACATGTTTATGACATGAAGCTGGAAAACACGTCTTTCAAAGGCATGAAACTGTTAACCCAGAGGAGCAGCGGCTTCCAGAGAAGAGGTTGCCAGCTGGCTTATCTGAGAGGGAAGGCTGCCAGTCTACCAACCACACCCATAAGCAGGGAGCGTGGGGTCAGTCCTCTCACGCAGGGAAGAAGCCACTATTTCGAAGAAAACGCGAGTCAGTTATAGGTAATAACATTTTTTTTTTCATAAACGTGGTTGGGAAACTGAGTATCAGCAGACATTTGGTTTCAAAAAGAAGAGAGCTCGGTAAACAGAATGCTGCCGTTTTAACAAACCATTTTGTTATCCTCTTGGGACTCTGGGAAAATGAAAGTTCCCTGTCCCCTGGGTTGAGAGGGGGGTCAGATGACTGGTTCCAAAGAGGGGAATGTGAGCAGAAACATAGGACACTTCCAGGTTTGGTCCCAAACTCCAAATCTCCAACACAGGATCCTCCTCTCTCTCATCCTGGGAAAGCCTTGGGTGTTGGCGTCCTGGATCCCTGAGTCACATCGCCTAGGAGGGCCGCCCTGGGGAGCTTCCTGATCAGGAAAATGTGCAATGGCTTTCATGTGAAAAGAAAACAGAACAAAAGTTTGAGGTATTGAAAACTGGAGGATTGTTTCATTAATTACCCTTACTTGCATAGTAACCTAAAAGGGAAAGACCAAAGTAATCAAACAGAAATGGACTGCAGGAAACAGAGACAGTTCAGGGAAAAGACAAGGGCATGAATTTAATTCCAAGAGTCTTTTTTCTTTTCAGACAAATCTGAGGACTTATTGTGCTCATTGATTAGGAAAAAAATAAAGTGAAAACAAATAGACATCAAAGAATAAGAAAGAGCTTGTGGCTGTTAAAAAGTTTTGTTTGCATGAACTGGGAGAATACAGACCCCAAACAAGCAAACATCCAAAACAAGTGGATAACATGAGAGGAAAAGGTAAGCAATAACAATGATATATTTTCCATCAAGTGGTCATTATCTCAGCTTAAATGAATGATCCCCATGAACCAAGGGAAATTCGGTGGGTGCTGCATAATAGTGACAAGCTGGACTATGCCTGGAGCCCAGAGAATTCCCTGGGATGTGTTCCTCTGTCTGATATTTCTAGGTAACAAAAACTGCAGGAACCCGGTGAAGCGAGGACCCCACAGACTCAGCATCTCTGCCTCTGGGGAGGAAGGCATGATTCATCCCAAAAAAGAACTGTGTCCTGCTAAGGGGCCAGCAGAGATAGAGGGAAAGTGAAATGGGAGGTAGAAGAGGATCCTGATGACTGTGAATTCAAACCTTGTGACCACCTACAGAAGCCAGGACCACGGCAGATGTGTTTTGTGTTCTTTCATGTTTTCTTTACCTCCCTTCCCTGAAACATACACATCATAGGAGGAGCCCCTTGACAGTGGCTGCCATTGTAGGTTTCAGGTGCATCCAGTTCAAACTGTTCCATCTCTTGGCCTCTTAATACAACTCAGATAACTGCTTTCTCTGATCCTGCGACACCAGCAGCCACACGAGCAGTTTTCTCCGCGTACCAGCAGAGGACGTTAGGGACACATAGGCTGTTGTCTCAAACAAACTCCAAACAAGATAAACTTCAGAAGTTTATGTCTTCCTTTTCTAAAGTCCTCAGTGATTGTTGCTGGTTGACAAGAGTCCCCTTCCCAAGGAGTACTTCAAAGTCAGAGGAGTGACTATTTTTTTCCCACCTGCCTTTTTAAAAATGTAGCTTCCAAGATCCTTCTACACATCTGTATCAAGTCAATAAAAAGAAAAGAGATAGATAAGCATACCTGTCTACTAAGCTTCTTGACCCGGAGGTGGCCACAAGTCACCTGTACATGCAGACACTGGGGAAGCCTGGGCACAGGGCTTCCACTGGAATCTGGGTGTCTCTCTCTCTCTCTCTCTCTCTCTCTGTCTCTTTGTTTCCCTCCATCTTCCCTCTCCTCACATCTTCCAGCTTTGCTGTGTCTTTTCTATCTCCAGATCCTTTTCCTTCTATCTTACGTTCCATCTGAAAATCTCGAAGTGGGTCTCTAGGTAAAGTTATTTGGTGATTTTTACATTTTTTGGTAAAAGGAACAGAGGTCTTCATTAACAGATGATAATCATGACCTAAAGAAAAGTAACTCACGGTGATTGCATCCTTTCCTTCAAGACATTACCAATGCTTTCTTTAGGAGCCTTGTTTGCTTCAATTAGCAAGTTAGAAAGAAAGTTGCCCTTTAATATCTCAAAGAAGACAGAAATCACTGTCCAAGGGTTTTCCCACAAGACTCTTGAAAAGGAATATAGGGTCCTGCCCCAGGCCAAATCATAATCACGAGCACCATACACCTTTTCTTCTTAGGTAGAATAGGAGCCTATGAAGGACCCAGCCTCAGGCGGCCACCAATGGACCACAGAGGCCTCTGTCATTTCCCACCGGTCACCTAGGAAGCCCACAGACGCGAACTTGTGGACCTGACCACTGCCTCTCCTTTGACCGTTACATTTTATTGAGAAGAAAGGAAGTTCGAGCCCCTTGACCACTCTTTTTTCATTAGGGTTCTGAAATCTGTATCCAATTTTTATTTGAAGAATAATTAAACACAAAACCTTAAACACTCCTCCCTTTATTATGTAAGGCAGTTCAGCCCTGCTCCCACCCTTATATCCAAATTTACATATGCATACAATACTCAGCCAAAAAAAAAAAAAAAAAAAGTGGCAGCAAGGCAGTCAACCCAAGCAGCAGCAAGCCTTGGACTCACCTGGCAGGTGTGCCCTACGTAAGTGCTGACACTACCCTGCTACCCCCCAAAGCTGACCAGGGCATTGCCTCCAAACCAGACCCAACGACTTTCCCACAGGAGGATATTCTAAGCAGCTGCTAAGAGGAAAAAACCAAAAACATTCTCTGTCTTATGATATTAACTTCTATTGCTTGAATGTTGTCTCTCTGCCAACCAGTTTCTTAGCAGCCTTTTTTTCTTTTAATTATTCAATGGCATTTAACAGATGGAAAAACCCTGGATCACAGAGAAAGGCACACATCATAATCATACACAAACTTATCAGTCTCAACAAAAACAGTCTTAAAGGCCTTAATCATTTATTTACAAAGACATAAAAATGTTTTCCTTGGGAAAAATAGGCTAAGTGACATAACTGAAGAATACACTTACCAGTAACAAAGCAGATCAAGTAGGAACAGACACATAGTAAAATAACTTCAATATAATCAATGTAAACTACAGAAATTCCCTATATTAAGTAGCATTGAATCCACCATCCGTTCCACTATCTCTACTATGAAAGAAAGAAAGAAAGAAAGAAAGAAAGAAAGAAAGAAAGAGAAAGAAAGAAAGAAAGAAAGAAAGAAAGAAGAAAGAAAGAAAGAAAGAAAGAAAGAAAGAAAGGAGGGAGGGAGGGAGGAAGGAAGGAAAGAAGAAAGAAAGAATGAAAGAAAAAAAGAAAGAAAGAAAGAAAGAAAGAAAGAAAGAAAGAAAGAAAGAAAGAAAGAAAGAAGAGAGGGAGGGAGAAAGGAAGGAACGGAGGAAGGAAGGGAGGGAGGAAGGAAGGAAGGAAGGAAGGAAGAAAGAAAGAAAGAAAGAAAGAAAGAAAGAAAGAAAGAAAGAAAGAAAGAAGAGAAGGAGGAAGGGAGGGAGGAAAGGAGGGAAGGAAGGAAGGAAGGAAGGAAGGAAGGAAGGAAGGAAGGAAGGAAGAGAGAGAAAGAGAAAAAAGAAAAAAGGAAAAAGTGTGTGGAAGGAGAGTTGCTTTGTAAATATGCTGACTAAATAAAATTTTGTCAATCTTCTTCTGGGTGTTCAGAATCTAAGTCATTCACCAAAGAAGCTCTCCTAAAATCTTAAATTTTCTAGTCAAACAAGAAAAGAAAAAGAAGAGTAAATCTCACTCTTTTTTGTTGTTCATGTCGTGAACTATTAGCGCTTGTGTGAAAGCTATTCAGGTTAGTGAGTAGAAGAGCCTGTAATACTTTATGTTCTGCTGGTTTATTTGAAATCCATCACAAGACACGGAGGTTCTCATAGGAAATTTCATCTGCCTTGACTATTCATCTTCAGAATGAATTACTGAAAATCAGATGAGTTGCTATGCCTTTTGCTTGTTAGCTACTTCACTCAATTCCTACGAGATTCAAATGAAAGAAAATGATGGCTTTTGGAGGCCATTAGGAATAATTATCCCTTCTACAATCTATAATTTGATCAGGGATAATTATGTGATGTAACAATAGAATAATTAGATTTGTTTCTCTATCTATGTTTGTGTGTGGCCTCGCCACACCATGTTGGGTAAATTGTATTTTTATATGACCTATTAAATTTCATCAAATTTACAAGTGTCCTGGCTGCAAAAGATTTAATAATTGAAATGTGTGTGATACTCAAGATTGTCTTTTAGTGTTCTTTAATACTACAAAAATTAATCCAATACAAGCTTTTATACCAAATTATTTCAATGGGCTAGATGCTGATGGGAGGTAAGTAACCGAGCCTGACATAGAAATCATTATGGAGGGCGCCTGGGGGGCTCAGTGGGTTAAAGCCTCCGCCTTCAGCTCAGGTCATGATCTCAGGGTCCTGGGATCGAGGTCCGTATCGGGCTCTCTGCTTGGCAGGGAGCCTGCTTTCTCCTCCTCCTCTCTCTCTTTCTGCCTCTCTGTCTACTTGTGATCTCTCTCTCTTTCTGTCAAATAAATAAATTAAAAATAAATTTAAAAAAAAAGAAAAAAAGAAATCATTATGGAGCCCACAGTCCTGGGGAAGAGACATTCTCAAAAATGATGCAAATAAATAAACATATTAACAAACAAGAGTAAATACAATGAAAGAAAAGTGCAGACCCTGTGAGTGTAAGATTTCAGGTTTTCCTGAAAGAGCAATCAGGGAGCTGAGGTGTTTTTTTAATTGTAGTAAAATATGTTTAACTTAATATTTATCATTTTAAGCACAATTCAGTGGCATTAAGTACATTCACGGTTCTGTGTGATTACCACCACCATCTATACCTAAACACTTTTTGGGCGCCTGGGTGGCTCAGTTGGTTAAGCGACTGCCTTCAGCTCAGGTCATGATCCCGGAGGCCGGGGATCGAGTCCCACATCAGGCTCCCTGCTTGGCAGGAAGCCTGCTTCTCCCTCTCTCACTCCCCCTCCTTGTGCTCCCTCTCTGGCTGTGTTTCTCTCTGTCAAATAAATAAAATCTTTAAAAAAAAGAAAATTAAATTAAAAAATAAACATTTTTTCATCCTCCCCCCAAAAACTCTGTACCTATTAAACAATAACCCCTTCTTCTTTCCTCTTCTCTCCCTGCCTCTGGCTTCTATTTTTCTGTCTCTATGAATTTGTCTATTCTGAATACCTTATAAAACTAGAATTATCCAGTATGTTTCCTTCTGGGTCTGGCTTATTTCACTACACATAATATTTTCAAGGTCCATCCTTGTAGCATATATCAAAATATGGCTCCTTTTTCTGGTTGAATAATATTCCATTGTGTGTATATACCAATATTTGTTTATCCACTCCTCAGCAGATGTTTGGATGGTTCCCACCCTCTGGCTGTTGTGAATAATGCTGCCATAAATAGGAGTATACAAATATCTAGTCTATACCTGCCTTCAACTCTTTAGGATATATATGTAAGCGTGAATTTGCTGTTTTTAGAAAACCAACAAAATGTTTTCCATGGCGGCTGCACTATTTTACACTCCTATCAGTGAAACACGAGGGCTCCAATTTTTCCACATCCTCACCAATACTTACGGTCCATTTTTTAAATTCTAGTCATCCTAGTAAGTATGGAGTGCTGTTGTGTTGTGGCTTTGATTTGCATTTCCCTAAATGACAAGTGAGACTGAGTGTCTTGTGCTTATTGGCCATCTTTGCCTGAAGACAAGTTCTTAATTTTGATGAAGTCCGATTTTCTGGTTTTGGTTTTGATGCTTGTGCGTTTGGTGTCGCGTCTATGAAATCATTGCCAAATCCAGTGTCATGAAGATTTTCCCCATTGTTTTCTTTCAAGATTTGTACAGTTTTAGCCCATAAGTTTAGGTCTTTGATCCAGTTTGAGTTAATTCTTATATCTACTGTAAAATAAGGGTCCCAACTTCAGGCTTTTGCATGTAGATACCTAGTTGTTTCAGTACCACTTGTTGAAAAGATTGTCTTTTCCTCCTTCAGTGGTCTTGGCAGGCTTGCTGATAATCAGCTGACCATAGATGTGAGGATTTATTTCTGGGCTGTGAGCTAAGATTTTGGGAGGTTACTAGATGACAAAATAGAGAAAGTCCCTCTAGGTAGAAAGATTAGTTTGAGCAAATGTATGCTTTTCTTTTCAAGAAATGTGAGCACTAATATGTCATTTTTCTATTCCTCTTTCCCACACCACACTAAATTAATCTGGGATTTTAAGTCTCCTTTGAGGGATGCCTGGGTGGCTCAGTCAGTTAAGCGTCTGCCTTCAGCTCAGGTCATGATCCCAGGCTCCTTGGATGGAGACCCACATCTGGCCCCTTGCTCAGCGGGGAGCCTCTCTGACAAATAAATAAAATCTTTTAAAAAATAAAAATAAATTAAAATCCCCTTTGGGAGGAATCCTGAATTGTTTACTCAACTGTGAGATCTCTAAGAGAATAATACAGGGCAACACTAAATCCATTTTCCTTCCTCATCTTCATCTACCAATGTGAGTTATTAATACCCCAGTTTTTTCCTTGTAGTATCCAGCAGGTAGTGCTGATTCAGAAAAGAACACTTCACAAGGCCAAACATGAATTCTCAGAGATTAGTACGGAGCAAAATTGCAAGGAGGAAAAAACCTACTCATCTAACAGCGAAACCCACCTTGCCTGTAATAAAATTAGTAGTTACACTATTATGGAGAGTAGTGTAAGCAAAGCTGCATCTGGGCAGTAAAAAGATTGTGGGAGGGAGGAAAGGGGAAATTGGTATTGTCAGGAGAGATTTAATGAGAGTTAATATGGGAAGTTTCTGTAAGCTACACTAGTTTTATTTAACAGTTTACATGTCAAATGTCTCTACATCATTAATCTACTTTGGATGGAATGAACAAACATAATCCAGTTAAGGAATGTACTTTATCTTCATGTTCTTCATGTTTTAATTTAAAGTGATTAAAGTCTTTATGCCTATATTTTGTTTGAATCTGAATGTGACTATACCACGATTTAGAAAAAAATCATCTCCCACCTTCACACGGCTTCTTCTTGGGTTTATAATAAATAAAAAGGGAGCTCATCTCTAAGTTTTATCTCTTTTCGTGATTGCTACTTTAGTCACACAAAGACTCAGATGAAACTTGAAAGTTATTGCTTAAAAGAGCCTAATCACCTTTGTAGACAAGTCAACATCATCTTCCCATTTCTCCTTGAGGATGTGGGGAGGTGGGAAACAGGGAAAGGGTGGCAATTTTCTCCTTCAGTTGTGTATGTGTGTGTGTGGGGGGGGCGGGTAATGCATTTCAACTCAATGATTTAAACATTTCAAAATTATATATTTAATTTTAGCAGTATTATTTTGTACTGTACTGATAGTTCCATTTTCATTTGAGAAATTAGAAGGTCAAATTTCTCTGAATACTGTCTCATTTATATAAACATTTTTAGTTGTTGTTGTTTTTTTTAAAGATTTTATTTATTTGACAGAGAGAAACACAGCCAGAGAGGGAACAGAAGCAGGGGAAGTGAGAGAGGGAGAAGCAGGTTTCCCGCCAAGCAGGAGCCCGATGCGGGGCTCCATCCCGGATCTCAGGGATCATGACCTGAGCCGAAGGCAGTCGCTTAACCACTGAGCCACCCACGCGCCCCTATATAAACATTTTTAGACATGAAAAAGACAACAGCTCATTTCAGTGTACTGTAAGATGTAGAAGAGACTTCCTGTTACTTGCTGCAGGAAGAAATTTCACAGCGTACTTATTCCACTGACTTACCATAGAAATTATTCTAGAATATTATGCTTATTAGGACATTGTACTAGGTTTGACATCTGTCACTTTAATTATTCTTTCAATATTTTAATGCTTCCTTGTGATCTTTTATCTATGTTTCCTTGGATGAATGAAACATATCCATTTACTTCTAGCTTTTATCTATGATCTGGAAGGTTAACACTTTTTTTTAAAGATAATCTTGCCTGACTATCTTAAAACATTAAAGTTCTTTTTGCTTAATTATGCCAACAATAACTATTGACTTCCTTTGATGGGCATCCAGGAAATTAACACAAACGGTATTCACATCTTCGCTATTTCCCTTTCATATTTTGCAGGCTGCTAATTTGGAGTTAAAATCTCCTTTAAAAAAAGAAAGACTTTTACATTTACATACATTTACATTGAGTATTCTACTTCTGTTGCCATAATTACCCTCAATTACTGAATTTTCCCATTGTTGTTCGTGTTTTACAGGTTTATATTTCGTTTTGTATTTTATTTATCCTACAATTTTAGAGAGTTTCAGTGATTATAACCACTTTTTCTCAATCACAACCTCCCTAATGAAGAACACAATTGCTTATTCATCTCTTAATTATTCAGAGTACATTTGTTGTGCTTCTTGCTGGAAAACAGTCTTGAATGGTAAGTGTTCCAAGAATTTGCAGATCAGAGAATGACCCCAGCTTCATGTTTAAAGAGAATAAGCCCTTGGCTGGAGATATAATGTTTGACTCTATACCCAGTACAGACTTATGAATCTACAGGTAACAAAACCCACAATTACAGATGTTTATTTTTCTCATGTCACAAAAAGTTTATGTCGTTGTTGGCTTTGGCTCTATGCCAGTGTGGATGCTGAGAGGCCAGCCATCACTGTCTGTGGTAGGCAGAATAATGGGGGGGTTCCCCCCAAATATCCACATCCCAATCCCTGGAATCAGGATGCTATGTTAGTTTACATAGTAATGAGGAATTAAGTTTCCAGATTGAATTAAGTTTCTAATCACCTGACTTGAGGTAGAGAGGTTATCCTCGGTTATCTGGATGGACTCACTATTACCACAAGAGGAAGAGGGAGACAGAAGAGAGTGCAAAAGAATTCAGCCCAGCATTACTGGCTTTGAGTTTAGAGAATGTCAGTTAACAAACACAGTGGCTCCTAGAAGTTGTACTAGAGAAGACGAGGGAACAGATTCTCCCTAGAGCCTAGACGAGGAACACAGCCCTGCTAGACCTTGATTTTTTTTTTAAGATTTTATTTATTTATTTATTTATTTATTTATTTATTTATTTGAGAGAGAGAAAACACAAGCGGGGGTGGGGATGGAGGAGAGGGGAGAGGTCAGTGGAGAGGGAGAGGGGACGTAGACCCCTCACTGAGCAGGGAGCCTGATGGAGGACTGGATCGCAGGACTCAATTGCAGGACCTTGAGATCATGACCTGAGCCAAAGGAAGGCGTCTAACAGACTGCACCACCCAGGTGCCCCTCACCTTGACTTTTTTAAAGCCCCGTTTAGACGCATTTTGGATTTCTGACCCAACTTGAGAACAGTAAAATAATGTATTTTTGTTGTTTTCAGCCAGTACGTTTTTTTATGGCATTGACATCACTAGACAATGTCCAAAGGAGGATTTCAAAGGGAGATAAAGGAGAAAGAGCCACATCCGTCAAATCTCTATCTCTTTATAGAAATCTAAAAGCTTTCCCAGAAGTGCTGCCAGCAGAATTCTGTTTTCTTCTCAAGACCCAGAGTCAGGGCTGGTCTCTACCCCTAACTGTAAGAGGCCAGGAGGACAATTTTTAGCCCCTCAAATCAACATCGGCGGGGAGCTAAGGAAAGGAGCTGGGGACAGCTTTTGAGAAACTGATAATAGCGTTTCACACTTTTCTTCAGAAAACTCCAAAGGTATTATTCCACTATCCTCTCATTAATCAATGCCCAGAGAAGAAATATGAAGGGATTTTGATTTTAACTATTGTTAAATATAAATTCTGTGTGCGAATATGTAAACTTATTAGGAATTCACTGGAAAAGTTTCTCCAGAATGTATGTTGGCATTGATTTCTGCTTTTTGGTTTTGCTTAAAAGATCTCTAAATTTTCAGTTTCAAATTTTTTTTTTGCTTAATTCAACTATTTAATATTTATTAAATACTTAATATGTGTCACAATAAAATAAATTTTGTTAATTTTGTCTTTTCTCTCTCGTCTATTTGATCTTTCCCATTCTGGAATTATTGGTATTTTAAGTTTCAAATTTCCTACTGTATTTTCCAAATCTTTTACTTTCTCTGTTATTTAAGAATTAATCAATTTATGTCTCATATCTTGAATCTTCCAGGTTCATGTTTTATTTCACTGTTTGTTTTTCTCAGAGTTTTGTCATTTAATTTTCTTTCTGCATGACTAAGATTTTATTTTGGCTATTGTGCATTTCTTTTTTTTTTTTTCCAGTCTCTTTTTATTCCAACATTTTAAAATAGTTTTTGTGTCTTCTTTTAACTCAGCAAGAATATTAGGTGAAACATGTTCTTTTTATAAGGTTTTTTTTTTTTTAAGATTTTATTTATTTGACAGAGAGAAACACAGCTAGAGAGGGAACACAAGCAGGGGGAGTGAGAGAGGGAGAAGCAGGTTTCCCACTGAGCAGGGAGCCCCATGCGGGGCTCCACTCCAGGACTCTGGGATCATGACCGGAGCCGAGGGTAGTCGCTTAACCAAGTGAGCCACCCAGGTGCCCTGAAAACATGTTCTTTAAACTCTTACACCATTATTCCTTCTCCACTTTTCCTCCGATTTCTTAAAAGGTTCACGTTTTGTTGGTGGTGGTATTCATTCATTCTTGATATTCACTTGTTCCCTTTATTGGTGCTTAAAGGTCTGATGTGAGAGATTCCAGAATGCTATCTAAACGGAGAAACAGAGAGCTCATTTATGACAGAGCACATCTAGCTGCCCAAGGACCAGAAGATGCTCCAGCCACATTGGGAGCTGGAGGCCGATCTTGCAGTAACACAGATCACCTTTCCAATTTTGGAGGATGTGGGTGTTTTCAGAGAACACTATCTGGGACCAGAGTGAGAGGAGAAGACTGCACTGGACTGGAAGAGCAGACGAGGGGATCATCGTCTCCATGCTGTGGATCATCACTTCTCCTGTCTGGATCTAAAGGACAATGATGCAGCAGACAAAGGAAGGGGCAGTGTGGTGTGGGGCACTTATCAAGCCTGTCCTGCCCATGGGGACTGCCCCAATTCCCATTAAAATGTAGAACATCTTCAGCTCTGATATTTTGTGTGAGTAATTGCGGAGGATTTGTTATTTTTCTTTTGAGATGATGTCATAGTTATTTTAGGGATAGGAAGCTCTTTGCATTTCCATTCACTACAGTAACTCCCTAGGAATCACCTTTGAGCTTTACAAGTATGTATTAACTATGATAGTCTGGGAGGAAAACACCAGCAAAGATGCCCTACAAAAAGCTTCTGTTTTTATAGATTGCAGGAAAAGATGTACATAACTGCGATCATCTTTCCTCATTTGTGGCCGAGCCTGCTGGCTGCCTGTCCAGTGTTCTTTCTCTTTTCCCCTCTCACAAACAGAGCTTGAATTTTATTTGGTGCAGCATGCTCGTCCCTGTCCCTTTCAGGCAGGAGTGCTCATGCAACACAGCCCTGGCCAATAACATACAAGGAGAGGGCACAGGGTGGGGTTCCCAGAAAGATTCTCTAAAGGGTGCTAACTCAGCCAAAACTCTGCTCTTGGTTTTGTGTCTCTCTTCTTTTTTGGGACTGAAGCTAACAGGCATTAACAGCTGGAGTATGTATCACTGACATACGGAGAACCAGAGAACAAGGCATCCCCTGAAAGTTGGAACGGCAGGAGCCTAAGTCTTGTTGATCTGGACTTTCATTGCATTCCTAGATCACTAGATTTGTTTAAACTACTGCTGTTCGACTTTGCATTTGTTTTCTACAACTCTGCTACTGCCTCATGCATCTGAAATCAACCTCTGAGAAAACATTGTTATGAGAAGAGCCCTGCTTTTTCTCTCTGTACGCTAATACTCCTGAATATCTTTTGACTCTTGCTTGGTTAAAGTAATGTCAAAGTGTAAGGCTCACATGCGGAAACTTTAAAGATCACTCACTTTCAGTGAGCACCCAGGATATCAATCATCATTGGTCTAAAATTCAGTTGCAAAACCTGTACTGCAGGAAAACTCTAGAACACTCTAGAAGTTTCTGAACAGTGGGTAGGAAGAAAAAAAGGTTGAGTTGTATAAATGGACACTTGACATTCTTACTGGGCAAATATCTGGAGACCAGACACCAGCTTTTGGGAAAATAAGACTGCACTTAGAGGCTACAGGACCTCTAGACCGTTCAGGGAAGTGCCAGGGCCCCCCGGTGAGGTTGTGTATGTGGAGCCTTATGTAATGTCTTGGGATAAGAGATCTGGGGGCTCAGCAAATTCCTTTACTGATTTTAACTCAAAAGATAATCACGGAAATGACTTATAAAGCTCTTTGTTTATAATAACATAAGCTTGTATCAGTCGTTCTAAAAGGAAATAAGGAAGAAGAAATGGAGCCTCCTTGGGGCTGGAAAGATGTTGAAGAGAAAAGCCTAAGAAGGGGCAAACATGGAAAAAGAAAAGAGGCAGAATCAAAGGCCCCTCCCAAGCCACCTGGAGTTCTTTTGGCTGCAAATTTACATTATAGATGGTTGTGTCTCAGGATAATGAATTCTGTGAGCCACAGACTTTATTAGGTCCTACCCCTCAGCGCAGAGCAAGTTTAAATACTGTTATTTTTTATTCTCTTATTCTAAAACACTTCTAAGTACCCAATGTGTGTCAGGCAGTGAAGAAATTATAGCAAAGATTGATGTTCGGCTTTAAAAGGGGTCTCATTACTTTTCTCTTTAATAGCTGCCAACGGTAGTGCATTCTGTGCTACCCACCTACCGTTAAAACCTGGTTTAACACGTAGGAGACTATGATACAGGGCCAATTGTAATCACATATTTAAACCTCTTTCCTTCTGGAGTACAACGGAGCTTTCTTTGAAGACTGGGTGCCTCTTAAATGTTATCAACAAAAGAAAAATACTCATTACATAAGCCTAGAACAACAAAAACTTAATTTCATATTATAGGCACCTAATGGGCAGAGTAAACAATGAAATATACCAGACAATAGAAAGGAAGAGGTATTTGTACTATAATGTCAATATACGATGCATTGCAAACTACCACTGGAATTTCTGGGGTTGATAACTGCTGTTTTTGTTTTGCTGATACTTTTAACATAATTTAATCATATGCTTTTGAAAAAAAAGTTTCCAATTTCCCCCAAAGCTTTCTGGCAGTCATGTTTTTACTGTAACTAGGATCATGAGTTATATAATACCGCATACAATGTAAATTCAGGTTTCTTCACAAAAGTGTTCCAAGGCCTTGGAGATAACTGATTTGGAAATGAAACGAAGGCAGCTCTCTACCACTGAGTATCAGAGCAAGGGGAAGAAACAAGATAGAATTAGATTCACCAGTGCAAGTGGCCTTGTTAAAGATGCCCAAATGCAGAATCATTCAACATCATTAGGCTTATTAATTCACTGCAGATATTGAGAGTGAACAATCCCTCTGCCAAGTGGGGACTAGTTCAGTCGCCTGTTTCCATCACTCATTCAGCCAATTCGTTAAAGCCTGTTTTTTTCTCCCAGGTGCCTCCTAATGAGTTTCATTGTTTTGTTGATTGTGCTTGTTGGCTCACAGATCTCTTTCACAATTTTCCGTGGTTTCTAAATGCTCCTTAAGTACCAGTTTTGATCAGCGCCTTTGCAGCTAGTACTTTACCTCATCTTGGATAAATGAAGTAAGTGGGAGAGTAAGAAGAGGCACGGTGAAATGGGGAGGGGGTTAAAGGCCAGAAGGAATTCCACCAGATGCCTGTGTTCCTTGAAAGAACCAGCAGGTGGTAGCAGCACTTCGTGCGAAGGCCCCAGTTTAGGGCTGTAGGACGGGAACAATAGACCCCAAATCCGGTCCACGGTTGGAGAAGAGGCTAGGGGTGGGCGGAAACATTTTTCCTCGCTGCGTCCCCTTGGTTCCTCAAACCTTCCAGGCACCCGCTGAGTACCTCCCAACGCTTCAGTTCTCTGTGGGGAGGTTCTTCCCGGGGAGCCAGCAGAGGGAGGAGGCACCCAGAGGTGCAGGACTTGCCCGGGCAATGCAAAACCAGGCACTTACATCTGGATTTCCCCGTTCAGACCCAGGCTTCCCAGCCTTTCGGGAGGGTGGAGTCAGAAGCCCCAACGTTGACCAAGATCCGGGGTCACGAAGAGGCAGAAGAGTTTACGGCTAGATCAGAGGCGCTTTCATAACCCAGGTCGCCCCCTCCCTGTCACCCACCCCCACCCCACCCCCGTACCCTCCGAGGTTTCTCAGTTTGTCTTTCCCTCCACCCCCTTCTTTTCCTTCTTTCTCTTCTTCGTAGCTCACGCCCACCTTAGTTTAAACCTGAGTAGGAACTAAAACAGTGGGTTTAGTTCCTAGAGTTGAAGCAGAAAGGCAGGGGTGGGGAGAGGGCGCGGGTGTTCGGACAGGCGGCTGCGCCTCCCCGCCCTGCCCCGCCGCGCCCTGGGCATCCGCCGCCCGCCTGGGCGCTTTCCATCGCGGGGACCGGAGCCCGCGCCCGGCCGGGGGCTTTGAGCCCCTCGCCCCGCCGCCCGGCAGCCCGCCCCCTCCAGGCCCCTGGCACGAGCCTCCCTCGGTGTCCCGGCGCCCCCCGCCCAGGCCCGCGCGGCTGGGAGGAGGAGGCGCCCCCGCCCCAGCGCACGGGCGGGCCCAGAGCGAGCCCCGCGCCTCCACCCCGCCGCGCCTCCACCCCGCTCTCCCCCGCGCCGGGCGCCGCACATCGCCAACCAGGCCGGGAGGGCGGGCTCGGCTCCCCGGAAGAGGGGAGAGGGAGGGCGGCCGCTGGGGCCGGAGAGGGGCGGGCCGGGCTGGGAGGGACGCGGAGGGGGCGGGCCGGGCTGAGCTCGCCCCTGCCGCCGCTCTACAGCCGAGCAGCAGGCGGCGGGACCCGCGACCGAGCGCGGCGACGGCGAGCGCGACGCGGGCCCCGCACGATCCACGGGCGCCCCGCCTTCAGAGCAGCCCCCGCCGCCAGCCACCGCCCCCCCGGCCGCCCCGGAACCTCACAGACGCGCAGCGGCGAGAGGACCCGGGCCGCGGGGAGCCGGGTCCACGCACCCGAGCGGAGAAGCGGGCGGCTCAGCTCCATCGCGGGGCTTCGGGGGGGAGTGGGGGGCCCAGACCTACGGAGCCTGCGGCCGGCGGAAGGTGAGCCCCGGGGTGCCAGGCGGTGTTAGGGGATGTGCGGGGCGGTGTGCCTAGGGACAGAGGCATCAAGATTTGCAAAAGTAGAGGGGTCCTCCAAATCCGGCCTTTGCAGATCCTTGGAGGGTCCCCCGGGGTAGTACGGAGTATCCTTCCCCAAGGCGACGGTGGGTTCGTGAGTGGTGCGAAACTGGCCCACCTGGCTCCCCGACTTCTGGCCGGCCATCATCGACACCCCTGTTACCCTTACTGCTGCAATCCTCCACCGTGTCTTCAGAGACACTGCTCTAGCTCTGGCTGGGGGGTCCGGATACAGGGGTCCTTGCCGAGGCCGGACTCCCAGCGTTCTGAAAAGGCTTGCCCACCCTTCTGACTCCAGCAGCATCTCTCCAATCCCGCGGAGCTGGGAGGAGCAAGGAGGTTGATCCCACACCTGCCCCCAGCACCCCCACCTCCATTACCACCCATAAGCCTTAGAGTGGAGAGAAGGCTTGGTTCATGATCCCCAGCCATAACCCCCAAGTTGCAACCAAAGTCTGCTGCTTGCTGCTGCCCCAGCTCCACCCCCTCTCTTTACATTTGGGTGCTTGGCCCTACCTGCCCTACACCCCCATCCACCAATCTTGGCTGTCTGGCATCCTCTCTCCTCCCATCCCTGGGGGAGCTGGCTGGGGCCCAGCATAGCTGATGTTGTAATGTCCCTGGCAGTGCCCATGGAGAGAAGCGGCTGGGCCTGTTCCCAATAAGTTAAGCAGGGCCAGGCCCTCCACCCGCCAGGAGAACTTGACTCAGGTTCTAGAAGGGGAGATGCTGGTTGGGTGGGAAGGAGTTATGGCATTGTTGGCAGTGCAGGGAAATGTCCAGGTAATGGGCATTGCAGGATTGAGACTTGTCGTTTGTCGATGGGGCCATTCAGAGGGGCCGCTGTTCTCTCGGGGCAATGGACCTTTTTTCCTTGCAGGAAGATTAGGGTGGAGGGCTTCCGTGTACCTACCTAGTGGCCTAGAGAGGAAGACTCCTTTGGAGTCTGTTGGTTCCTTCGGGGTGCAAAACGATGGCTTGGCAGCGAGCACCGTATCCCCTGCGTGCCTAGGAGCAACAGGCAGTGGTCTGAGCACGGCAAGGGCAGGAGGCCAGGTTCTCTTCCAGCGCATCACCGTCTCCTGAGCTGGGCCCTGAGTCCTAGTCCCCACTGCGCTGTCCACGAGGGGGAAGGGGGATGGTGGGGTTTGGGGTTTGGGGAATCTTTGGGTTTCCCTTTCTCTACTTCCCTGCTCCGCTCCCTCTCCCAGGCCAAAGGTTTCTGCAGCAGCAACTGATGGGGGCAGAGAGCAGGTAACAGGCTGACTAAGGGGAGAGTAGGGATGAGGAGAAGGGCTCCTCAGTCACCAGTATGAGGAGCTCTCTGGGTCGGCTGTGATGTGCGTGCTCTCACACTCACACACGCACATCCCTACCAGCTTGCTGCTGCTCCATACGCATCTCACGTCTCACACATCCCCTACACCCGCTCACACTTGTTCCCACAAACAGTGGTCCTGGCTCTTCTGTAGTCTTCCATTTACTCATCTCTCACGGACACGTACTGACTGTCCCAACACCCCCCCTCATGCCCTTTTCCAAAGCCATGCGTATCCCCGGTCACTGCACAGCCACGGTGGCTCATCCGAAGTGGCTGCCTGCCCCTCCCAGACACTGCCTGCATCTTAAAAGCCTCCCCCAGCTCCGCAGCCGCAGCCCGGGAGTGGGAGGCACATTCGTCTGCATCTGCGTGCTCTGGGGGACATTCCTGGAGGCTGGAGGCCTCAAAGGACACAGGACTCTCCTCTGCTAGGTAAGCCACAAATTGGCTTCTCGAACCAGGGCAGCAGGGGCGACCGGCACCCGGGGACAGCCACCTCCTCACTGTCTGCTCTGGATGCCTCTGTGAGGGCTGATGGGATCCTTTTCAAGGCGGGCAGAGACAGCTCCGGGAGACTGAGACCATATCCAAGGTGGAGATTAAAGGGTAGCAGCATTAAGCTGAGCAAGGATTATCCTGGAATTTCCTGGGCGTTTAACAGCTGCAGAACAGGACGGAGGACAGGGCCTATGGTGCTGACCCCTCCCACGCTGACCCTGTGGCTGACAGGTGTGAGGGACAGCTTTGCTGCCACACCACACATTAGCCAGCGGCCCCTTTGCCCTTGGGACCTCCCTCGCCCCACTGGGCCCTGCAGCCTGCTCTACCTCTCTGAACGTTCCTGCCCAGGCTCACTTTGCAGCGATCCCCTCTCATCATGTGTCCCCAGCCCCCCTGGTCCCCCTTGCCCTTTTAGAGCCAAAGTCCTTTGCTTGACACAGAGTCAGAGAAGCATGATATTATCAGTGGGGTCCATTTGAATTTCTTCAGAGAGAAGCTTAAAGAAAATCCGGGGATAAAAGTTATTTTGCTCATTCATTCCCAACTCCTACTGCCTCTTTATCTCTGCTTTCTCCTTATAGATGAAAATTTCTAGATTGTTTTGAAACCTAGAGAGAGAAGGGAGGGGAGGGTAAAATGTAAACATATGCTATGCTAGTCTAGGTTTTAAAAATATTTTCCCTTTTTTTGTTTAGATGATAATTATGAGATTTTGTTTTAGTTGTAAAAACAAGATATGCTCATTGTAATAAGAAAACCCATTCAAATATATGTAAGACAAAATTAATAATCCTCCCTCTGCCATCCTTCATTTCTTCCCCCTACAGTAACCGGTTTTAATGGCCAAGACATTTTTCTGCCCTACCCTCCTCCAAGCTTACTTGACTTGTATTACTTAATTTTTTAAAAACTCATTTTGTGGTGCGCCTGGGTGGCTCAGTGGGTTAAAGCCTCTGCCTTCGGCTCAGGTCATGATCTTAAGGTTCTGGGATCGAGGCCCTATTGGGCTCTGCTCAGCAGGGAACCTGCTTCCTCCTCTCTCTGCCTGCTTCTCTGCCTACTTGTGATCTCTCTCTCTGTCAAATAAATAAATAAAATCTTAAAAAAAATAAATAAAAACTCATTTTGTGGATCAAGGTATATAAACTATTTTAAACCATCTCAGTTTGTTTATAAAATTATCATATTTAACATTTCAATTTGAGGACAGTTTATTTTTTAAAGTCCTACAGATTTACTCATTTAATTTATTTTGAAATCTTTCACTTTTATAGATAACAGAACTCAGAAGCTATGATGTATAAGCTAGGAGTCTGCACATCTTTAATCCTTGCCAGTTTCTGGAAACAAAACACAATTTTGATGCCTACGGACTGTCATATTTTTATAAACCAAAGAAATGTAGCAGACTTGTGGATGCAGCTTCTCCACTGTAGCAAAAAGATGTAAAGTGATATATGTAGAAAAGAAGCTGAGAAAAAAAAGTGAAGTCCTAGAATGCAATTTTTGTCATCTGAAATTTTGTCAGATCAGTCTTATTTTCTGAGCTCCCATTTTCCATCCATATTTCTGCTGCTTCCGGTGGCTTATATTTTTAAAACCATATACACATCTGAAATTGAATGTTTTCCTGACTGAGATAAGTCTTTGGCTCTTTCGTGGGTGAGAGGATTTCTAAACACTGACCAATGCCTTTTGCGAGCTGGAGAAGACAGAGGGATCCGAAGCAGGCCTGTTCCCCTCTGTGTTGTGTCCCCTCTCTGTTGTGGGAGGGATGCACTTGGCTGCTTCTAGGACGTGCTCCTAGACTAAGCTCAGACAGATGTCCTAGTCCTCAACCATTGAAGGCACCTTTGAAAATCAAGTTCAAGTCCTGCTCGTTCAGTATTCCAGGCATGTGGCTGGAGCTGCGTGTTCCTGTCACTTACGTTTCTGCCTTTGAAACTTGTTTCAAAAGAATCTGCGGGAGCAGGAATTAGCTGACAGCAATTTCTTCCATATCTTTAAGTTTCGTCTTTCCTTGTTTTTATTCTTGCTGAAGAGGTACACGTGAGTTCTTTATATACATCTTAAAAAATAAAATACTTGAATTTATGTTTTGTTTGATCAGCAACAACTGACCTCACTTCCTAGTCTCAACCAGTTTTTTTCTAAAGGAATTTGTTTGTAACCTTCAGTCTTCTGCATCCAAATCTAAAAGAGGTCCCTTCAAACAGCACGGAACACTTCTGGGCTCTCTTCAAGTGTCTCAACCATTTTTTAAATGAATATCTTCGTTCTTGGTAAAACATTTTTTTTTTTTTTTTTTTTTTTTTTTTTTTAAAGATTTTATTTATTTGACAGAGAGAAACACAGCCAGAGGGGGAACACAAGCAGGGGGAGTGAGAGAGGGAGAAGCAGGCCTCCCGCCGAGCAGGGAGCCCGATGTGGGGCTCGATCCCGGGTCTCCGGGATCATGACCCGAGCCGAAGGCAGTGGCTCAACCAACTGAGCCACCCAGGCGCCCCTTGGTAAAACATTTTTAACAGTTATGAAAGTGGCAGTCAACGTGCCATGTCTCCATTTAATTCTCTTCTTTCTGATGCCTCTTGAGGACAGAAGCTGAGTGGCTTTAACATGTTCCCTAATTGCTTTTGCTCTTTTCTGGACCCTCTGGAGAGAGGCCAGCTTCATGTTGTCATTAAGATGCCTGCTGAGGCTATGCGTACACACCCTGCCGCAGCCACAAGCGAACGTGTGGCTTATATTGTGGATCATCAAAGCAAACACTCTGCCATTCCTCGTCTTCTAGAATGTTCCATAGTGCACAGCTGATAGGCTCTGCACTACATATCTTCTCTCTTGGTTTGCTGTCTTTCAAAAAAAAAAAAAATTCATTGAGATGCATCCCAAGTATTTATTATTGCTTCTCCATGATTATCCATCTAGTTATAAGTCTAGGAAGACACAGCACTTACAGTTTCCTTTTTGTACAGATTCCAGAATCCATGCATGTTCTGACTGAAAGAGGCTATTTTAGAGAATATCTGCTGGGCAAATGATAGAATAGCTTTCACTGTTTGAAGACATTTTGCTGGCATTGTCAGCTCTTGATAACAGCATTCCTAAAGGCCCTATGGCTCTGGACAGCCGGCTCTGCGCTGTGTGTCAAGCATGTCTCCAACTTAAGCCACTGGGCATGTGGGGGATCCACCGACAATACATATTCCTTCAGGATACTTAATAATAGCCATTGGTGATGGGGCCATGCTTTGTTCCTTCACGATCTCCCTGTTCTTCTTTGAAACATTTCATCTGTGAATGATTCTAGCAACGGGACAGTATTGGCAAAGAACCCCTGTTTCTTAGGAATCATTTGCTGTATAGAAATGCTTCTCTTTTTTCTGGCTTTATTGAGATTCTGTTGATGTATAACATTGTATAAGTTTAAGGTGTACAATCTAGTGATTTGGAAATGCTTCTTGCCTGCATGCACTGTAAGTTAAACTCTGTCTCTCAAGGAGGGTTCTAGCAGCACGAAAAGTGCATTTCAGCTGCTAGTGGTCGGATGCCCTTTAGATATCAGCCACCGGCGGTAACAGCCGTGCCTTTCGTGATAACCACATGCGGATGACACTGAAGGCTTCATCTTGCCATAGTGCCTGTGTGACCAGGAGAAATTAGATTAGCAGGCATCCAGCTAGGATTCTCTGATTTATCAAAATCAAATAGTATAATCGCTTGGTTTCAACTTCCTGGAGAAATGTGCCGTTTTCAGGAGTGCTGCGGGTCACGTGGCCACGGCTATCATGGCGGAAACAGATTCCAGTTTCCAGCTCACAGACTTGAGACTCAGTTACAAGGGGAGAGATGGGTCCCCGCTAATCTCTAGACCAATGAACAAAGGAAGGTCTGAGCCCGTTTGTCTTCACTGTGACCCTAGAGGCAGCCACACCCCACAGTCACATGATTGGGAGCTGGAAGGGGTGCGTGTATATGGATGGACTTCTGAAATGAACCAATAGGGAGGACACTTGATACCATTCTGCATGGGCTGCTTTCACATGGGAAGTCATTTTCATAATCACTGCATAAGCAGTAGTCTTCAGTCTTTTTTAAGGTTGTGCCATAATTTATTAAATATCTTCCTGCTGATGGACAGTTACATTCCAGTCTTTCTCTTCCCTTACAAACAATTCTGCAGCAAATACCCATGTTTGAACATCTCTGAGAACAGACCCAAGGATGCAGTACCTAAAGGACAAACTCTTAGTAGTGAAGCTGCTAGACAGATGTCACCGGCTGTCCTTCCAAGAAGATATACCAGTTTGAACTCATAAGCACCGTGAATATAGAGAGCTCAACTCTCATACCTTCTTCAACCCAGTGCATTATTAATCTCATAGGACAAGACGGCACTGTTGTTTCCACATTCTGTCCTTTCATTGTGAGCACAGTGGAAGCATTTTTTCATAGACATACATTTATTTTTCTGTAAGCCTAGAGGAAATGTGCCCCTTGTGGAGAGAGGAACATTGTTCACAAAATGTAGGCATGCCAGGCCTACAGAGCTCTACCCTTTCTCTATGCTGGATCACTTACCAGATGGAATCTTTGTGCCTGTGCTCTTCTCACTCCTATTCTCCCATCTTTCCTTGCATCATACCCACAGCTCTCTTCCGTGGTCCCTCTTGCTTCACTGCCTTTCTATGTTGTCTGTAGTGTCCAGATCCAATGTCAGGAGGTGTTGGGGAGGGGGAAATCTTGTGTCCCCAGGAAAGGAGTGGCTTCTACTCTGCATGTTTTAATGAGAAGTATCTTCTGACTTCTAATACAGCGTAGTTCTAGGAGGGGGAGGGAGAGTAAATGAAGAGAAAGAACTGAAAGAGCTCCTTCCGGAAGAAAAGGGTAAGGTGGGCCCAGGACTATCCTATACTCTAAGCGGGGGAGGAGGGGCTGTAAGAAATGCTCAGAGACGCATCTCCTGCAGGACGTATGGAGGGAGGCACCTACCACATGGCCTTCTAAGATGGTGGACTTGGCACAAGTCCGGAGAGAGTCTGCTTCTGACAGGCCCTTACCCTGTGGTTGGTGCTGGGGTGCTGTGAGAACTATCTATGTGGCGAGATAGTTACCTGCCACCTGCCTCTTCCGGTCCTGTGTGTCTCCCTAGGAAGCAAGCTTGGCTGCAGACCCCAGTCCTACAAGCAGTGGCCCTGCCTGGGAGCAGGGTGGTGGCCAGGGCAATGGTGGGAGCCTGGAAGACGCCCCATGGCTGCTGAGGGGGCTGCCCAGTCAGGGAGCAGAGTGGCGGGCATGGTGTGCCGTCTCTGGTTCCTGGTGCTGGGGTCCTCAGTTCTGGCTCTGGAAGGTAAGAGGGAGGGGGGACTAGAGAATCCCCACCTGCCATTATGGGTGGGGGACGGGACAGATTCAGAAAAGGCAGAAAAGAGTGAAGACATCAAGAAATGGAAAGGAACAGGGAAGGTTCCAGACAGACTCCTGCCAGAGAGCTGTGCCCCTGCTGGTGAATTAACAGGACCAGGGCAGTTAAGTCCTGCTTCTGTCCGGGCGGGGTGAGGGCGAGCAGTCCCAGCTGGAGGCCTGGCTGCTGAGTGCCCATTCCTATTTCTGGGCAGAGGCGCTGCTAGACACCACCGGAGAGACATCTGAGATTGGCTGGCTCACCTACCCACCAGGGGGGGTGAGTGTCCCTCTTTCCTTGCTTACCCGGAGTGCCTTCCGCCCGGTTCCTTATGCGGGGTTTGGGAAGGAAGCCCTGGGTGTAGACTAATGGAGTCAGACTCCTCCCCCACCCCGGAGGAGCAGGTCCGCTTAGCGGGCTTTGCCAGCGAACAGTGTCTCCCCACGCTGCCTGCAGTGGGATGAAGTGAGCGTTCTGGACGACCAGCGACGCCTGACCCGGACCTTCGAGGCATGCCACGTGGCAGGGGCGCCTCCGGGCTCCGCGCAAGACAACTGGCTGCAGACACACTTTGTGGAGCGACGCGGAGCGCAGAGGGCGCACGTGCGGCTGCACTTCTCCGTGCGGGCCTGCGCCAGCCTGGGTGTGGCCGGGGGCACCTGCCGGGAGACCTTCACCCTTTACTACCGCCAGGCCGAGGAGCCCGATGGCCCCGACAGCGTTTCCGCCTGGCACCTCAAACGCTGGACCAAGGTGGACACCATCGCCGCGGACGAGAGCTTCCCCGCGTCCTCGGCATGGGCGGTGGGCCCGCACGGGGCCGGCCAGCGCGCCGGGCTGCAGCTCAACGTCAAAGAGAGGAGCTTCGGCCCCCTCACCCAGCGTGGCTTCTACGTGGCCTTCCAGGACACCGGGGCCTGCCTGGCCCTCGTGGCGGTCAAGCTCTTCTCCTACACTTGCCCCTCCGTCCTCCGCGCCTTCGCCTCCTTCCCTGAGACGCAGGCCAGTGGGGCCGGGGGCGCCTCCCTGGTGGCAGCCGTGGGTACCTGTGTGGCTCACGCAGAGCCAGAGGAGGATGGAGGCGGGGGCCAGGCAGGAGGTAGCCCCCCGAGGTTGCACTGCAATGGGGAGGGCAAGTGGATGGTAGCGGTTGGGGGTTGCCGCTGCCAGCCGGGACACCAGCCAGCCCGCGGAGACAAGGCCTGCCAAGGTGAGATTCTGCTCCTGGGCACTTGCCCAAGATCTCCCCACCTGGCCCCCAACCTTGGGACACCTCTCCTGAATACCCCAAACTTCATTTTGTTCCCAGAAGGTCAGGAATAAGCTATTTTAGAAAATGACTCTTGTTTTCTCCAGATTTATTTTCTAAAGTACCCAAATTTAGTGTCATCGGCTCATCTCAAATTTCTAGAACTTTCTAGAGACTTCCACAGCCACTGCTGAGCATCCTAGGGCTGCAGGCCTGAAAAGTGGTAGAGATCCAAAGGAGTTAAAGTTCTGGGTTATCTTGGGATGGGTCCTTTGACCCTATTTGCCATCAAGTTAGGAGGGATCCTCCCTGGGCCAGGTGACCAGGATGCAGGTAGAAGGCAGTGAAGACCAGCTAAGTGGAATCCTTCTGCTGCAGGGTAGAGGCTGCACAAGGCCTCTATGCAGGAAGGTCAATCAAGCCAGATGCCTCTGGTACTGGGCCTGCCCTTGGCACCCACTGTACCTTGCTTTTTCCATCAGTGGAAATGAGTTTTACTCCAGTGGCTGTGAAAATAATCTCTGCCTGAGGGAGGGAAAGAGGGTAGGTCTCAGGAGGACAGGAGAAAGAGCCCTGGGGAATGGAAGGCTGGGGGCATATCTGTGTGCTGGTGTGTGGGGCTCAGGAGGTGGTGGATGGGGTGAGCCTAATGTCTCTGCCCCATTCTGCCCCCCAGCCTGCCCTGAGGGGTCCTACAAGGCCTTGGCTGGGAACTCGCCTTGCTTACCGTGCCCTGCTCGCAGCCATTCCCCTGATCCTGCAGCCCCTGTGTGCCCCTGCCTTGAGGGTTTCTACAGGGCCAGTTCAGATCCCCCGGAGGCCCCCTGCACTGGTGAGTCCCCCCACCAGCCCCAGGGGTGGAAATGGGGTTGGGGGCAGGCAGAGAAGGGGCCCTGAGGGCAACACAGTGGGGCTGGCTCACATTTGCAGTGACTTTTCTCCTGTTCATTTTCTCCCTCCACCCTCCTCCTTCTCACCCTGACCCATCCACACCGGCCCACCTCCTGCTTCTCCTCCTCTGTGCCTCCTCTGCTTTCTGGTCCCCACCCCATGCTCTCGGTCTCCTCCCCTCTGGGCCACGTCCCTACCCTGCCTCCTTTTTTCCTCCATTATCCCCACCCCTTCTCCTTCACCTGGACTCCCACCACTCCTTCCTTTCCTGGCCCTTCTCGCTGCCCCCACCGGCCTCCCCAGGCCCTCCATCAGCTCCCCGGGAGCTTTGGTTCGAGGTGCAAGGCTCAGTGCTCATGCTGCACTGGCGCCTGCCTCAGGAGCTGGGGGGACGAGGGGACCTGCTCTTCAATGTCGTGTGCAAGGAATGTGGAGGCCACCAGGACCCGGGCACGGGCACCGGGGGCGCTTGCCGTCGCTGCAGGGATGAGGTGCATTTCGACCCCCGCCAGAGGGGCTTGACTGAGAGCCGAGTGTTAGTCGGGGGGCTCCGGGCACATGTGCCCTACATCTTGGAGGTTCAGGCTGTGAACGGGGTGTCGGAGCTCAGCCCCGACCCTCCCCAAGCTGCCGCCATCAACGTCAGCACCAGCCACGCAGGTGAGCCCTCCACTCTGCCTGATGCCTTACCTTGCCTCCTTAGAAGCCCCTCCCCTTCTCCTGCTGCCAGGCCCCCGGAAACCCTCGCACTAACCCCCCACCCCAGTTCCCTCTGCAGTCCCTGCCTTGCACCAGGTAAGCCGGGCACCCAACAGCATCACGGTGTCCTGGCCACAGCCGGACCAGACCAACGGGAACATCCTGGACTACCAGCTCCGCTACTACGACCAGGTGGGGATGTGGGGGCTGCCCAGCAGGGCTGGTAGGAGCTTGCAGTGCCCCACAGTGGGGCTAGAGATGGAGAGGGGGGCCAGCAGGGAGAGGTGCCAGAAACCTGAGGGCAGGAGCGGGGCTCAGGAGCTGGGGCTGGGCAGCAGGGAGTGAATGGCTGTCACCCCCAGGCAGAGGATGAATCCCACTCCTTCACCCTGACCAGCGAGACCAATACGGCCACCGTGACACAGCTGAGCCCTGGCCACATCTACGGTTTCCAAGTGCGGGCACGGACTGCTGCAGGCCATGGCCCCTATGGGGGCAAGGTCTATTTCCAGACGCTGCCTCAAGGTGAGAGGAAGCCTGGAGGGGGAAGCATGAGGAGTGAGGAGAGGCCCAGGTGGGACAGGAGACTGTGAGCATAGTCTCATGACTGACCAGCCGGCCTTTGGGTCTGTGGGTGGCTATGAGTGGGTGCACGGGGTGGGGGGGTGTAGGTGTGTGTGCTTGTGAGGCATGTGTGGTCTCATGTGAGACCCTGGCTGGCTGCTTCCGCAGGTGAGCTGTCCACCCAGCTTCCAGAGAGACTCTCCTTGGTAATTGGGTCCATCCTGGGGGCCTTGGCCTTCCTCCTGCTGGCGGCCATTACTGTGCTGGCTGTTGTCTTCCAGAGGTGAGCCCCTCCCTGCTGTATCCCCGCACCACTCACCCCACAGCACAGCCCCATGTCCTGGCGGCCCAAAACCCACCTCCCACCACCGGGCCCCTTGTCCTGGGCCTGTGCGAGGCTGGAAGGAGGGAGCCAGCAGCTCTCCCTCCACAGATCCCTGGCTGGGGGGCGCGGGGGGGGATGGGAGTGTCATTGCAGGGCTCTGGCTTGTTCTCAGGAAGCGGCGTGGGACAGGCTACATGGAGCAGCTGCAGCAGTACAGCAGCCCAGGTGTGGGGGCAGGGAGGGCCGGGGGCTGAGCACAGCGGGGAGGGCTCCCTTCCCCCGCGGTCCCGGGGAACCCCTCCGCCCTACCGGTGTAAGTGAGAGGGCATGCCTGGGCTGTGTGGGCAGCCTGGCCTTGTACCTCACCCTCCTCATGCACAGCATTTGCCTCCAGGGCTTGGGGTGAAGTATTACATCGACCCTTCCACGTACGAGGACCCCTGCCAGGCCGTCCGCGAATTTACCAGGGAGGTGGATCCTGCGTATGTCAAGATCGAGGAGGTCATTGGGGCAGGTGTGCAGGGGCAGAGAGAGGGGACAGGAGGGACTGGAGCCCCCGTGAGCCTTCCCTGGCAGGACCTCTCTAAATAGGGCAGGACACTGGGAGCCCAAGGTCCTTCCTCAACCCCCTCCCACCTACACCTGTTCTCCCAGGCTCCTTTGGAGAAGTACGCAGGGGCCGCCTGCAGCCCCGGGGACGGCGGGAGCAGGCCGTGGCCATCCAGGCCCTGTGGGCTGGAGGTGCCGAGAGCCTACAGATGACCTTTCTAGGCCAGGCTGCCGTGCTGGGCCAGTTCCAGCACCCCAACATTCTGCGGCTGGAGGGCGTGGTCACCAAGAGCCGGCCCCTCATGGTGCTGACAGAACTCATGGAGCTGGGCCCCCTGGACAGCTTCCTCAGGGTCAGTCTGGCCTGGGGGTAGGTGGGGGGTCTTGGGTCCGGGAAGTGTGCAGTTCTCAGCTGTCCCGGAGACAGGAGACAGAGCCCTGTATCTTTGCCCCCCCCCCCCCACCTCCCCTGGTCTTCATCCTTCCCAGGCCATATTCTGATTCCTTAAGCCCCTCTTCCCTCTCCTGCTGACGTCTGCTCCCAGTGTGTGGAGGTTCCCCGCCCGGCGGCTGGTGGCTGACCTCCGCCTCCTGCCCCCCAGCAGCAACGGGAGGGTCAGTTCAGCAGCCTGCAGCTGGTGGCCATGCAGCGGGGAGTGGCTGCCGCCATGCAGTACCTGTCCAGCTTCGCCTTCGTGCACCGTGCACTCTCCGCCCACAGCGTGCTGGTGAATAGCCACCTGGTGTGCAAAGTGGCTCGTCTCGGCCACCGTCCTCAGGTGAGCACAGTCGCAGGGACTCCACCTTTCCCAGAGGGTGCTGGCAGGTGAGCTGGGATCTGGGGTGCATACCACTGGTGGCATGTCGTGGGGTCTGAAGGAGTGGAGCCCCTCTGTGCTCCATCCAGGAGCACACCCTGGGCAGACATCAGAGCACACAGTAGTTGCTCAATAAATAGGACCACTGCTCTAATCATTGCTATTGCTGCTTCTGACCACCTCTCAGGGCCCAAGCTGTATGCTTCGCTGGGCTGCCCCAGAAGTCATTGCTCACGGAAAACATACCACCTCCAGTGATGTCTGGAGCTTTGGGATAGTGATGTGGGAAGTGATGAGTTATGGAGAACGGCCCTACTGGGACATGAGTGACCAAGAGGTGAGCTCTTGACCTAGACATTGCTAATTCCCCACCCCCATCCTTCCAACCCACCAGCCTCACAGGTTTGTACATTCTTAGCTTCTCTTCTCTAACCCTCTGAGATTTTAAGTTGTCTTGGCTTCCATATTTTTAACTTCCTTGTCCACTCCGACTGCATGCTCTACCTGAACCCAGCCCACCCGCTGACCTAACAAACAGTACTCCTTTCCACCAGCAATAGCTTCCCATCACCATGTTTTTCTACTAACCCCCAGGTGCTAAATGCAATAGAGCAGGAGTTCCGGCTTCCCCCACCTCCAGGCTGTCCTCCTGGACTACATCTCCTTATGTTAGACACTTGGCAGAAGGACCGTACCCAGCGGCCTCATTTTGACCAGCTGGTGGCTGCATTTGACAAGATGATCCGAAGGCCAGACACTCTGCAGGCTGATGGGGGCCCTGGGGACAGGTCTGGAGATTGGGGCTGGAGCCCGGGACAACCAGGGAGGGTAGATGGAAACCAGAAAGCAAACTGAGGAGAGGGGGCTAAGATAAAGGGGAGATGTTGACTCCCCTCCCCCTACTTAGACCCTCCCAGGCCCTTCTGAACCCTGTGGCCCTGGACTTTCCTTCTCTGGACTCACCCCAGGCCTGGCTTTCGGCCATCGGACTGGAGTGCTACCAAGACAACTTCTCTAAGTTTGGTCTCTGCACCTTCAGTGATGTGGCTCAGCTCAGCCTGGAGTAAGCAGGGAGAGGTGGGCTGGGGGTTTCTCTGGGCACCAGGCCAGGGGTCCTGCCAGGGATCTCAGCGAAGCCGGCCCAGACTTGACCCACCCCTTCCCCACCACCAGAGACCTGCCCGCCCTGGGCATCACGCTGGCTGGCCACCAGAAGAAGCTGTTGCACAATGTCCAGCTCCTGCAGCAGCACCTGAGCGAGCTGGGCTCAGTGGAGGTTTGAGGACTGGGCGGATGCAGGTCCAAGGAGCGACACGGAACATCAGAGCCCGTCTCCATGTTGGCCTTGCCACACTACGCCCAACCCTCTGGACGCTTCACTCCCTAGTCCTCTGCCCTCCTCCACCCTCCCCAGAATTAAAGGGAAAGAAGAAACTTTGCAAGTTGGAGGTGTGGTGAGACCTCAGTCTGCAAGGAAGGGCTGGGAAGGCCCTGGAGGAGGAGCACAGGGCCACTGCCAGCGGGCAACGCCACCTAGCTGAAGGCACAAGGGCTCAGAGCAGGGAACGACTTTATTGGAAGGTAGAAGGTGCAAGACTCAACCAGCTTCACCCCACCCCCAAAGCGGTACCTGTCCCCCTCACTCACGCTTTCCACAAGCCTCCCCCCAGCTGTCTGGAGCACCTGGGAAGGGCTCTCCCCTTCCCACTGTTAACACTAGGGTAGAGACGGCAAGCCTGTCCTTAAAGTGCTTTGCTCTGACAGTGCAGAGTACTTCCGTAAGGCCGAAGAGCCATGCAGCCTGGTCCCCCCTGGCACCAGCCCTGTGCACGGGGTGAGGCGAGGGCCACCTCCTTCCTTGGTTTCCATTCGCCCCGGAGCTGAACAAGTAGTGGAACCTGGGGCTGTTATCCCCAGTCGGCATTCCTCAGAGTGCATTCTGCTTTCCTGCTGGACCTGGGAGATCAGGCCCCTGGGTGTCTCGGCGTGGTCTCACGCTCAGATCTGATATTCCCAGCCTTCCCCGTCTTCCAGGGCCCTGTTGCTCAGCCCCCTCAGTTCCCTCCTCAGCGTGCCTTGCCGGAGCCTCTCCCAGTTGGTGCTGCTGCGGGAGGTACTCCTCGACACCGAGGGGGTAGAGAGGGACAGGTGGGGGCCGAATGGGCGGCCCAGCTGCAGTTTTTCTGAGGCTTTGTCCAAGTCGTCGGAGCCCTGGGTGTGGAAGGCCTGCACGTAGCGCCGCACTCGCTGCCGGTTGAGATCCTGTCTGTCCTCCACCCTGTGGAGAAGGAGGTGGTGAGAGGCCGCCGGGGATGGAAGGGCTGGCCCGGACCTGGCCTGTGCGCTACCCTCACCCTCTCCTGCCATAACCAGCCTTCCTCCTCAGGCGCGCCTGGTGCAGGCACCGGGGCTCCAGCCCCCTCAGCCCAGCCCCAAGCACCTGCGGGGCCTCTCCCTCAGCAGCCCAAATCCCATGTGGGGCCCTCAGGTCAACACAGGTCAGCAGGCTGGGGCCCAGGGAGCTGGCAGTCTGCATGGAGCCCCCGGGCGCCTGGGCCGGCTGCTCACTCACCGCAGGAACCAGCGGTCCCCCAGCCCGTACTCGCGCCCGCAGATGCCCGAGCGAGGCCACAGGCAGCGAGGCAGCTTCCGTTCCAGCATCACCGTGGTGGCCACCACCTGTGTGGGGACAGAAGGGGCCGGCCGAGTTTGGGTGCAGACTGGGAGAAGGGTGGGGGGAGGAGAGGGTGCCGGGCAGACAAAGGACAGCTAAGCGGTCCGTAGGAAACATAGGACTCAAGGTCCCCAGGAAGGGACAAAGGACAGCCCGAGCTGGGGGTTGGCTGGTGTCAGCTGGGTTGACCTTCTGTAGGAGAGAGTCAATGGGACATGAGCCCCGCAATTCTCTGCCCCGTGGTGGGCTCACATCCCTGCTGATCCTGCAGGAGGTTGAGACCTCGCTCCAAGGAGACAGGAAGGAGGGCCAAGCAAACAGAAGGGGGCCCTCCAGGCCGCAGGCTACTTTGACCCTACAGACACAAAGGCCATTGGAAACTGTTAACATCCTGCCAAGAAATCTAGTATGAATACATTTGTATGGCAAACATATTTTCCCCAGCAAACCCCATTTAAGCCAATTCAGGGCCTCTTAACTGCAGCACAGCTAAGGGGGATTTTCGTTTTGAATTCTGTTGAGAGAAATTGTTTTCTAAAGTATATTTTCAAATGATTTGATTCATTGAACGGTCTTCTGTCTCCATCACGGTGATCTAACTGAAGATTACTTCTGCTACTCTGGGAAGTTTTCATAGCATTTTTTTAAAAACCCGTCCAGTTTTTCTGGGTCAGATTTTATAGAAAATTCACTAAATGCACTTTTAGTCACCATCAGCTATATTTCTAGTTGATGGGTTTCTTGTGAACTCTTCTAGAAAAGCCCAAGGTTTTAACTGTCGAGAAAACTATGAGGAATTCTTCCCAGCCATCCAAGTACTCTCCTGTCTAGGGTTAGCCCAGTATTTCTGCCTTACTCCGTGTACCATACACTGCAGGTCAAAATACCTTGCCCTGGCTGGGAGGGAATCACCTGCACAAACCCTCCCAGCCACCAGGGGGCTCACCTGCGCCCTCCAGAGCTCGTCCCGCTCGTGGGCCACCCGCCAGTGAGTGTCACCCATCATGGCGATGAGGAGGTTGAGCATGAGCAGCGTGGCGATGATGGCGAAGGCCGCGTAGGTGATGCTGTACATGAAGGGCAGATCCACGTCGTAGTTGGCAGGCCCGTCGATGACGGTGAGGAAGAGCTCGAAGGTGCTGAACAGTGCCATAGGGTAGTCGTAGAAGTGGCCCAGCTCATCGGGGTTCTCTGTCTGGAAGATGACGTAGAAGGCTGCCCCACCCAAGGGGGGTGGGAGGGTGGAGCGTTACCATGGCAACCATGTACATGACTGGACCAGCTCTTTGCTGCCCAATTCTGTCCCCTTTCCTCATCTCCAGCATCCCCATCCGGCCCTCTGTGGCTCCAAACTTTGGGTTCTGATATCTCCTTTTTTTCTGGATGGTTATTCTGGTCCCAGGAGCCTTCGTAACACTCCCAGTTTTGTCTCATCCCGAGGGGCATTACATCCTCAGACATTACAGCCTCGTATCTTGGCCTTCCCTGCCCCCTCCCCCCAGGTTTATCCACAGCCATTCTGGGCTCTCTGGGCCCCTCCAGCCTCTCCCTGTCAGCGCCAGGGCTCCATCCCAGACCCGTGATTTACCTGAGGCAAAGCCCAGGATGACCACGGCCATCAGCCAGCAGAACCGCATCAGGTCGCCAAAAATCATCTAAAGAGAGGAGGAAAAGGAGAATACCTCCACACGCATGCCCTGAGCAGCCTCTCCCAAGCCTCCCAGGAAGCCCGGCAGCTCCGCCCTCCAGGGTTAGAGACTAGGTTACACTCTGCGTCCACCTGACCTGTTTGGATGAAGCCCTCAAACTAAGAATTTTACATTTTTAAAGGACTGAGAAAACACAAAGGAGGAGGAAAAGAAAAGAATATGCAGTAGAGACCATATGTGGCTCACAAAGCCTGCAAATCTGTTATCTGGCCCTTTACGAAAATGGGTGCAGCAGCCCCTGCTCTAGGACCTCTCTCTAGAAGACTTGGGGGGAGGCACGGACCTTCTGGATCATGATGGTGAAAGGGCCCAACATCTGGAATCCTCGGGCGAAGTACATGACATTGCACCAGCCCAGCACCAGCGCGAAGGACATGGGCACCACCTCCCCATTGGTGTTCGTGAGCCGCATCACCATGGTCACCAGCACCATGCAGGCATAGGTGATGCTGGGGGTGGGGGAACAGAGGGAGCGTGAGGGGAGCCGGGGTTTATTCTGGGGACTCAAGAGCAAGAGCGACTGAGGGAGGCAACACCCGCACACTCAGCTTTGGCCTCCATGACTTCTACACACAGGGTCACACTCATCACTGGAGAAGGCTCTCTGGAGTTAATTTTCTCCAGGGATTGTTCATGAGCCAGGATCTAGGGAGTGAGGGAAGGGATTGCAGGGAGAGAAAGGAGACTCACATGAGGACGTGAAACGGGCCCCCAAGGATCGTCTGTCCAAAGAAGCGAGTGACCCCCACCCTGAAGATGTCTGGAATCTGGAGATGGGCCAGGAAGACACAAAGGCACTTGTAGCCTGGGGCTCAGGCTAGATCCCTGGGGCAAGCAGCCTCATCTGGATCCTGCCCACGCTTCACCTCTGCAAGCAGAATGATCACAGCTCCGATGACAGTCACCAGCTCCCCAACCAGGCGGATGTCATCCTTGGGGGTCACATAGGCCTCCTGAGAGGGAAACATGATCAGAACACTCAGGGTTTCTACATATTCACCCTGCCGTCCTGGGCACAAGTCTGTGTCCCTTCTATAGGGTCACCAGCCCTGTCAGATTCTTTTTTTTTTTTTTTTTTTTTAAGATTTTGTTTATTTATTTAACAGAGAGAACACAGGTCAGCAGAGTGGCAGGCAGAGGAAGAGGGAGAAGCAGGCTCTCAGCTGAGCAAGGAGCCCAATGCAGGCTTGATCCCAGGACCGTGGGATCATGACCCGAACTGAAGGCAGACGATTAACCAACTGAGCCGCCCCGGTGCCCCATGTCAGGTTCCTTGTATCCAGTAAGGTTTGGGACCTCCGACTCGGCTCTGAGCCCAGGTGTGTTTCCACCTGTGCCTGTGTGTCATGTCTGTGCTTAAGTATTTGAGAGCTGGGCACGGGGAGCAATGGGGGTTCTCCAACGGGAACGCGATGCGGGTCTGAGAAAGCGCAGAGAGTGGAACCCTGCCCAGAAGTTATGCTGCTCCCGGGAGGTCACCTGAAGCAGCTTCTGCTGGAGGAGAGTGTTGTCGCGGGGGCCAGTGTGGTTGTTGGTCCTGGGCTTGAGGGGCCGGTAGACGCAGCACATGGTGAAGCAGATGATGTAGAGCAGGTAGATGGCGCCCAGCACGCAGAAGTATGGCCGCCCATATCTCCTCCACTTGAGGCTCACCAGCTCTTTCACGGGTGTCTGGTCGAGGATCTGGCGAGCCTTCCACAGAGAGAAGACAGAGCAGACAGCTCAGAGAGCCCGACTTCCCTCCCCAGTTGCTTTCCCACCCAAAGACCCATACCTCCCGCTTCTTGGTGGTGACGATGAGTTCCAGGAGAGACTGCTCGTCCCCCGAGGAGTCGATCTCCGTGAGGTCGTAGAGCGTGGAGGTCAGCGGCCCGTATGTCCACTGGATGTGCTTCCGCTTCTGCATCAGGTGCTGGAACATCTGGGAGGACACAGCGGTGAGTCGGAGGGTCAGTGTGAGAAGTGGGCCGTGGGAACCACGCCACCCGAGAGGCCCGCACCTCGGCACGAACAGGAGTCCGCGATCCCCACGCCTCTGTTGCATGAACCTCCTTTTGTTTCTGCTTCTCCTTCTTTCCCACAAACCCTCTAAAGATGAGGAGGAAGAGGATAGGCCACTTCAGGTCCCTGAGCAGATAGACTGCCATTCTCCAAGGTCCCCATCGGGGGTGCCTGAGGCCGAGCATTTAGCGATGGAGTTCTGAAGCAGGGACTGTGCCCTGTGGGGGGCTTCGGAGAAGGGTCTTTAGAAGGAGGCCACTGGGCCCGGGGAGCGTCGCTCACCACAGTGTTGCCCTCCACTCCGGCCAGCTTGAAGGGGGTGAGGCCCTGATGATTGGGCACGAGGTCCAGGGACTGCAGGTGGTCCCGGCGCCCATCGTAGGACAGCAGCAGGTTGTACATCTGGCAGGCAAAGGTCTTGTTGGGCTGGAGGATGAGGATGTGTAGCACAGTGTTTCCTGCGGGGGACACGGGTGTCGCATGGTCATGGCACCCAAGGCCCTGATCTTCCCCTGCCCGCCCTGGGGCCAGCCTGGGGGCTGTCCAGGTCCCTGCTGTCATGGCCACCAGCATCCTGGTTCCCCTCCTGACCCCAGCTCTTACCCAGGGAGTCCTGGGCCCGGATATCAGCTCCATGCTCAATGAGCAGCCTGACGATCTCCTCACTGCCCACGCAGGCAGCAAAAGACAAAGGGTGCTCCCCTGTGGACACAGAGGGCTCCGGGCCATGAGTGCCCGATGGGACGGGCAGTGTCCGGAGTGACTGCCTCCTTCCCTCCACATCTCAGCTCTGGGCTTGGTGACACAGGGGAAGGGATGGAGCCAGCGCCATGGGGAGAACTGACTCTGGCCTTAAGCCCTGTAAGGCCTGACCCCTTCCAGCCATCCTGGGGCTAGAGCCCCTCCTCAGCCCCCCTCCCCTGGCTCTGGCCCGCCTCCTCACGCCCCCTTCCTCCCAGCCCTGGCCCTGCTCCCACCAAAGTAGATGAGGTTGCAGGGGCTGCGGCGGAAAGCTGTGCCTGTTGCTCTTGCCGAGATGCTGGCCCCGTGGGCAAGCAGGGCGCGCACCAAGTTCACATTCTGGTTCACGATGGCTATGTGCAGTGCAGTCTGACCTGGCCAGAGAGAGCTCTCAGTCATGGGGTCTGTCCCCAGGATCCTGCAGGGGTCCTTCCCTGATCTACACCCTGTCCTCCTCACCAAGGCAGCCCAAGGTGGGGGAGGGGGTAAGGAGCCCCTGGGCTGGCAGGGTCCCCAGGGAAGCCAGCTGCTACCTTCTCTTCCTACTCTAGGCCCCTTGCATTTCAGGGGGCTTGTGCTCTAATGGTGTGCAGGGAGAATGATGAGAATAAAGGGAAATGGAGAGAAGCATGAAAACCAGAGGTCTCAGACTCCCTCTTTGGTTTCCCCAAATTATCCACCACAGGGACTGACTTGAAATATCCAGCAGGTCACCCCTTCCCTCCATCTTGGGCCCCTTGGCTCCTCACCCTCATACAGCTCAGATGTCATGGGCTCGAAGACCAGCTCGGGGGCAGCCTCCATCAGCACCATGGCGGCCTCCAGGTTGTCATAAAGAGCTGCTATGTGCAGGGCCGTCTCCCCCATGGCTCCTGGCATTGACAGAAAGGAGTGTCATATGGCTTCTATGGAGCAGGGGGATGGCGAAAATAGGGACTTTGCGGCCCACAGCAGAAGGTCCTGGGCTATCCTGGGAGCCTCGTGTGTAGGTCTGACAGGTGCCGAAGGCTCTGCCTCTCACCTCTCTGGTGCACCTCACAGGCCTCGTACTTGAGTAGCTTGTTAAGAGCTTGGATGTTGTTCTCCTTGGCAGCTAGAAGGAGAGGAGACTCCCAGATCCTACAAGGGAAAGGGGTCAGAAAGGTAGCAACAGTGAGCATGCCCAGCTGTGCAGCGAAGGGAGATGTCTTGGCTCCCTCACATACAAACCTGAGCCCCTCAACGGCATTGACCTTGATCCAGGGGAGCCAGGTCATCAGATGCAAAGGGCTGTCTGATGTTTTCTTGACCAGTTAGTTAACTCAAAGCAACTTCTGCCCCTTTCCGTTTGTGCGGGAGAGCATCAGTACTGGTTTCCTGTCCCCGGGGTGCTGGGACCAGAATGTGTGTGAATGTGTTATCTGTGCACATCGAGCGTGGAAGGGAGGAGTTTTCCTTAAGTACTCATTCACCTCCTGACCTACTGACCTCTGGAGCAACCCTGTTTAGCTTCATTAAGTGCCCTGTGATTGCCCCCCAAGATAAGCCTTGTTTTCATGGACTAAGGATACAAGGAATTCCTTCTTCATATTTGTGAAGGAAGTCAACATGTAGAGGCTAGCAGATTTCCTCCAGTGGTGCAATGCTCTCCTTCCTAGACCTTCTCAGCAAAGCCCCTTGTTCCTGGCACTTTCCTCCTGACAAGAGCATCATCAGAGCTCCATCAGAAAGCAACAGTGGATCCTTCTTTTCTGACGCATAAGTCAGAGTATACTCTCTTCCTACTTTCTGTCTGTTCCCCCTTGTTTAAGGAAAAACAAATCATCTTCTCTGACCCACCAGATCCTCTTTTGAGCTTTACTCCTACAATGAACTAAAATCCTAGATTATAATCACAATGTAGCCCAGCTAAGAATGGGGTCCCCTTCATTCAATTTCTCTCTTGGCCCAAAGCCATGGTCTTTCCATGGGAGCTAAATGAAATAACACCATTTAGCCACAGCTGGCCTACTATGTGGATGGGAGCTCACACACCGAAGGACTGGTGGCAGGAAATCAACTCCAAGAGCTGGGATGGTGCGGGGGAGGGCAGTCAGGAGAGGAGGAAGGCGCACAAGACTCACATCTCCCCATACGTGGGCCCCAGCTCCCCACCCCCCCATGCCACATGGGCAGCCACCAGCCTGGGTCAATTCAACATTTAGTGTTCTCTCCCCGCCAATCCCAACCTCCTCATCCCTGTTGACCCTCATCAATTCACGTCTTCATTCTCTTCCATCCCTTGTTAGCAAAATATTCCAACCGTAGTTTCCCTATGCCCTATTTACCCCCCATCCATCTTTCTCTGTGCTGCCACGGGGCCCCCTCTAAACAGCAGCACCATCATAGCTTAGAAGAGTCCGCCTTAAAGGCTCACAGAAAAGGAACACAGAGGTCCTTTCTAGCCTCTGTGCACCTGCCTTTCCACTCTCTCCTCCCCCATCCACCGCTTACACCTGGCGCACCGCCCTTACTGCCCCAGAACACCCCATTATCCCAATGCCTGTGCCGCACACTCCTTCCACCTGGAACCCAGCACCCCCATCTCACTCTGTTCATTGTCTGTTCTGTGACCCTAATGCCTCGGAACGTGTGGTAGATGCCATCCCACTAGCTACAGAACGAATGAAGCAGTACAGGTTCCAGAAGGTAGTTGGGCCTTACTGCCCTTCCCTATTATCTCCGTTGGCCACCTCCAAAGCCAGCCTTAGGCAAATGTATAATCTAAGGAAAAACTAGAGTGCTTGATATACAAACACAGCGGCAAAGCAAATTTTCTACACCTGCTTCACCACCGCTGCGGCTGTCTTTCTGACAATTTGCCCAACCACCCCCATAAATATTCGAGAGCCAGCTCTATTCCCCAACACACACACACACACACACACACACACACACACACACACACAAACATACACACACACAATCACACAATCAGACACACCCTCCCCAGGAAGTTTTCTACACTATCCTCTGGCCCCTTATTTTTGCATCTTTCACTGTGTGTTGTGATCATACTGTCTCTTCCTCTATACTAGGGGTGCTTAGGGTCAGAAGTCAGGCACATTCTCATCTTTATATTCTTTCTCTGCCCTCCTTCTTCTATTAGCTTCTGCCTTTATGCTATATTTGAACTAAAGTTAATAGCAAAGTTAGAAGGGGATCCAAGGGGGCTTCTTACCCAACTGTGGAATTCTACTCCCTGCTCCCTAAGATATGAGTGGGGAGGCTAGTTGGTGGCCAGCCTACAGAAATGCCTTTTGCTCTTTACATATCTCTGAAGCCCACAAGTGTCCCCCACAAGCCTCCATTCCTACGTGTTCCTTTTCTTCCTTTGCTGACTGCCCTAGCGACCTGGGGAACAAGGAGTTACTGTCTATCTGAACTTGCCAAATAAAAATTCAGGATGCTCCATTAAATTTTAATTTTAGATATACAAGCAATAACTGTTTAATATGACCATGTCCCACGTGATATTTGGGACACACTTATACTAACAGCTTATTCATCATTTCGATGAAATTCAGATTTAACTCTGTGTCCTGTACTTTATCTGGCAACCCCAAATAAAGTGAAGAATCAGCTTATGACCCAACCCAGCAAAGCGTGTAGAGAACTGGTCTATTCTGGGTGGAAAACTCCAGAATCCAGCAAAAGAGGGGGGCAGCGTTTAATGGTTCCCAGGGGATCAGACAGAACAATTACTTGCCATGGCATCAGAGGGCCACAAGGGGACAGCAGAGAAAACTCTGTCGCGTCCTTGGCAGTCAAGCTGACCCTCCCCCGCTCAAAACCTGACTACTCTTGAGACCCATAAAAAAAGGTCAAGAGCAGACCCATCCAAAGATTCCTGTGCCTGGGAAACGAGTGGTTTCTCCCATAGCAACCCAGCATGTAAGTTTAGATTTGCAGCAAAATCTACACATCTTCACCAGGTCTCTGCCACACGCTTCCCCAGGCCAGGAAGAGGAGGAGACACTGATAAAAATATGTTCAGGTTTGAATGGTTAAATTATACTCGTTCCCTTCCAGGGGAACATTTTACTTCATTTAGTAGAATACTTAACACTACTGCCAGAACCTCTTATCCAGGAATGGCGGTTAGAGCTGTGGTTCTCAACCAGGGGTCAGCCCCCTCCCCCCTCCCCCAATTTGGCAAGGTCTAGACACATTTTTGGTTGTCATAATGGGCGTGGGGCGGAGGGGTGCTCCTGGCCTCTGGTGGGGATGCTATTAAGAAGCACCTGAGTGGCTCAGTGGTTAAGCGACTGCCTTCAACTCAGGTCATGATCCTGGAGACCCAGGATCAAGCCCCACATCGGGCTCCCTGCTGGGCAGGAAGCCTGCTTCTCCCTCTCTCACTCCCCCTGCTTGTGTTACCTCTCTGGCTGTATTTCTCTCTGTCAAATAAATAAAAAATCTTGAAAGAAAGAAAGAAAGAAAGAAAGAAAGAAAGAAAGAAAGAAAGAAAGAAAGAAAGAAAGAAAGAAAGAAAAAAAGAAAAGAAAGAAAAAGAAGCCTCTAACGTGGGCAGTCTCCTCTAACAAAGAATTATTCTGTCCCGCATGCCCATCCTGCCAAGGTAGGGAAACTCTGAGCTATAGGTAGAATTATTATGAACCATCTGTGGATTCTTCACATTAAAAAGAAGGAGAAATTCCCTATATGTGTTTTCTTACAGATCACCAAATATTTAATTAAGAGGGAAACCAAAAGGTAAAGCTTTTTAAGCACTTATGATTAAGTAACAAAAAGAAATTACAGAGAAAATCTGAAATTATAGCACTGTGGAAGCTGTCTTCAGGATGTAGAATGTTTGATTTTGCCTGACCGTTAATTATAAAATTGAATGGCTTAGTTTAATGTTCAGCTGGTAAAAATTGTACTGCAAATCTTCGCCTATTTTTTTGACAGCACCCAAATCCCTGATCCTCCCCACTGAAGTTTCCCCTGGACCCCCACGCAAGCATCTCTCCCTTCCTTTCTTCTTGTCCCCTGCACTCCATCCTTTTTTCCTCCTTCTCATGGATATGTACGCGAATGTGTACATGTCTATGTGCTCACGAGCGAAGTTTTCTATTTGGTTGCTGGAAATAAGACAGAATCCAGAGTGCCTGGGAGGAGAATTCAAATCAGAATTTTAGAGCTAGGAACTTGCTAGACACCTGGTCTATCTGTTCATGTCCCACATGGACAAAGAGGCCTGGGGTCCCGAGGTGACATGTCTAAACAAGTTAGAGGCAGAGCTGGGACTAGACCCTCTTGGCCGTTTCTCCTTTCCTGTTCTCTGGGTTGCTTCGGCTTTGGAGAGGGCTGAGAAGCCCAGGGGGCTGTATCCATGGACACCCCGTCAGACATTTGGGAAAGGGAAAGGCCAACACAGTGTGGGAGCTCAGTGTACAGGTCCCCAGGGGAGGTGCAGCTCTGAGAGGAGTCCGGGCCCAGCCCCTCAAACTCCCACCAACATGGAATGTTGCCTTTTGACGTGTTGTTTCTATCCCAGTAAATCTCATTCTTTTTTTTTTTTAAGATTTTTTATTATTTATTTGACAGAGAGAAACACAGCCAGAGAGGGAACACAAGCAGGGGGAGTGAGAGAGGGAGAAGCAGGCCTCCCGCTGAGCGGGGAGCCCAATGCGGAGACCCGGGATCATGACCTGAGCCGAAGGCAGTCGCCCAACCAACTGAGCCACCCAGGTGCCCCAGTAAATCTCATTTCTTAAATGTGCTTTCGGCTTCCAAAGCAGCATCTCCCTTACTCTCCCTCTTGCTCCTGACAGCCCCGTGACACGGCTGAATGATTCTTTCATTTTTCAGAAAAGGAAACTGAGGCAGCACAACCAAATTGCTGTGAGATCACGCAGAGTTAAAGGAAGAATGCTTGGCCAAGAACCTCGCCTCGGGCTCTCACCACTCAATTATGTGGTTCTTTTAGTCTTATGGCTCTTTCTAGTCTTTCTCAGGGGAAGAGGGACAGCCCAGAACTGTGACCACAGATGCAGGAAAGGGCTGTCCTGTGTGGGGAGGAGGCATGCACTGGCTGCCCATGGGCCACTTCTCCCCAGCTCAGGTTCTTGGCGACAGGATGAGGAAGCCAGAGCTCAGGGGGAAAGTGGTTATTTGCAGACTTGGAGTCAGGCCACCCTTCTCATTGCTGCAGCCCGAGCTCATGTGCCTGCATTTGCATGTACGTCCTGAGGCGCTGAGTCCCAATAGACTGGAGAGGCCCAGGGCTTACTTTCCCAGACACATCACTTCACGTGTATTTATACAGGTATCTTTCCAAACAGAGAAGAACTTACAGTGATCATCACAGCCTACTCACTCTAGAGGGAGGGAGAAGTTTCCAGCAATGGGGCTGGGTGTGAGTCTGTGGGAGCTGGCCAGCATACCCCACACCAGGCAGAATCAGGCACCGCAGCACCCTCCTCTGTGCTCCCACGACACCTGCTTATACCCTTCTTGGTGAGGACAAGCTCACTCCTCACCCAAGTAGATGCATGTTGGTGCATTTTGCCCAAGGGCAGGGATGTCACGTTCACTTTCTGCAAATCTAGCAAAGGGCTTTATGCTCAATAAGTAGTTAATACATTAAATCTCAGTAAATAAGACAATTCAAGGTCCAGGGAGAGAGGAAGAAGAAATGGGAGAAAGGTAGTTGTTCAGTTGGGGTTTGACAATGTGGATTTAAGCAGAGGTGGTAGAGACTTTGTCCCAAGACGCATCCGCTAGAGAGGGAGGGGGATGCTGGGTTCCTGATCATCCTGGAGCGACCTCTTCTGGACTGTGGTCCTCTCTCAATACCCCAACCCCACCCAGAGGCCCCCTCTGAGCTGTTGGCATGAATTCTGACTTCATCACTTGCTCACCCTGGGCCTGCCTTGTTTCCCAGGGGGTAACAGGCTCTGCCTCTCATAGGTTTGAGGTTGTAGAAGGTGAGGGAGGGGCTCCTTATGTTGTTGGCTGCTTTCTGCCATCAGCCCACCTCCTTGACCATCAGTACTGTCCTCACTTACAGGGTCCTCTATTTATCTAGTAGCCTGCAAGTCTTCCCTGGGGCCGCTCATTGTGCAGCCTGGGACACTTCCCTTTCTGGCCATTTCCATGTCCTTCCTAGAGGGCCCATCCAGTGGGGAATCAGTTCTCCAGGCTCTGGGGTGAGTGGGTGGTGGGTAGGGGAGAGGGCCAAGAAACTGGGGAGCCAGGCAGAGAGATCAGGAAAGGAGGGGATCCCTCCAAGTGTTGATATTAGGGCTTTCTGGACCACGGCTCCTGGAGGCCCACTCGATGGTCTAGAGAAGGGATAGGGGCAGAAAAGACGAGTGGAAGCAGCCAGGCTGTGGTCCTTCCCTTGGTCTTTGCCTTGCTGGCATGCCAGGCAGCTCTGCCACCCCTTCCAAGCCCCAGGCCTTTCCGTGCTCTGTGTCTAGCTCCCCCAGCCCTGGGGTCCTGAGTGGGAAGGGAGGAGCAGAAGGAACCAGGGCTGGCCTCTTCTCCAACAACAGTGCCCTTCTGTGCCGAAAGATGTCATCAGCCAAACACGCACTCAGCCCCCACTCTCCCAGGCCTGGGGGGAGAGAAGTGGGTGGCTGGTGTGAGAGTCAGGGAAGCCAGAGCTCAGAAAGGAGCACGCCCCCAGCCCAGAATCCTGGGGCAAAGGGAGAAGAAACACAGGCACTCCCACTCAGGCTCAGGCAGGCCTCTGCTGTCGGAGATGGAGAAAGACCCTCAGATACAAAAGCCTTGGGCTTTCTTCTATGAATTGCACGTGTTTGCTGCCTTGTTAGGGACCCCGGGAACACCCCAACAGGAACACTTCCAGCGAGGGCGCCAGCTCCTGGGTGGGGAGGCCCAAGGAGTCTTTGGAGAGGACATCTCATGTGGGGACAGCCTCAAGCTTTCTCCTCTCCTTTTCCTCCTGGGGTTGGGGGGCAGACATCAGAGTTTAGGGGTAAATTCAGGGTCTGGAAGCAACAGGGCAGTATCCTTGGGGTTCAAACTTCAGAGCCTCTCACACTGCTTAGCCCGAATACTCTGGTATTGTGGCCAGGCACCCACACCCCTCTCCCCAGTAGAGAGTCATGAACCCCACGGCTGGGTCCCCGCTTTGTTCAGCTCCATGACCCCCCAGTTCCTAGCTAGCATTCAGCAGGGCCCTGGGCCATGGCTGATGACGGCGATAATGCAAAGTCCCGCTTTGTCTTCTGTGGTTACTAGTGCCTGCAGTTCCTTCCTGCCTCATTCATTCACCCCCACACCCGTCCATGTATGTGTTACATGTTTCTGTATGAAAGACTGCTCTAGGGGCAGGGAGTAGAGATATCGGGCGCTGGCCTGATCCACCAGCTCCTGTGGGGTGGTGGGTCCATGATGCCATAATCTTTCCAAGGCCCAGAAAGGTAGCTGGCCTTTAGGGAAGTACAAGAGGCTTGCATAATTGAATTGGATCTTAAAGATAGTGGGCACCTGTGTCGGTGCCAGCCCCCTCCCCTCACTGCTGGCATCTTGGGGAGCTAGGCCCATAGGCCAAGACCTTGGAGACAAAGTAATCCCAAGGAGCCAGGCCTAAAAGCACAGTCTGTTCAAATAGAGGTGCCAAACACTGCAAGAGTGAGGGGTTGGGGGAGGGGAGGGGGAAAAGGAAGGGGAGCGAGAAGGAGTGAGGGACTTGCTGGGGTACAGAGGGAGCAAACTGAAGCTTACCTCTTCTGCTGCTGCAGGTTCTGCTCATCTCGGCTCTGAGCCCAGGACTCCTGTCTCTGGAACCATCTACAGAATTTTCTCCACAGGCAGAGAATGAGCCCCTTCTCCTTGGGCAGCGGCAACCCCATAGAGTGTGGGGCCGGCTCCTTGGGGGGCTGAGGCCGAGGCCAGACCCCGACAGGACTCAGCCTTGGGGCCACATCTGCCCCCCCAAGGGCCGGCCCGCCCTCTCCCTGGAGAGGTCCCGTCTCCTAGCCTCCAGGCTCCCAGGGTCCCTGTGGAGTCTCCGTGAGGCCAGAGGGGACTGCAGAGGGCTCTGAGGTTCTTACGCTGGGCAGAACTGGGACTCCCGGGCTGACTCCTCCTCGGGAGCTCCTCCTAGGGAGCTCCTCCTAGGAGTGAGCGGGGAGCAGTGTCGACACTCCCTCCCTCCTCCCAAATTACCTGAGATTTAAAGAGACAGGCCAGCAGACCGGCCTTCAAGCCTGGCCTTGCTTAAACTCCTTCCCCACCTGGGTCTCTCTCCCTGCCCCCAGGGCCAGTCCAGGAAGATGAGGCCTTCAAAGAGCAGACAGGCCTCCTTTGGACTTTGGGATGCCTGGTGACCTTTTATAGAAAGACCTGGACAGGTCAGACTAGCCTGAGAGACTGAATGTGAGGGGGGGGGAGGAGTCAGGCATCAGGCCAGCCTTGGGGATTGAGGGGCCCCCTGGGGAGTGAGGAGAGCCCAACTCCACCCCAGGGCTTTTTCTGGGCCTTTCTCTCCTGGAGATTTAGCTTTCCTTCACTCTTTCCATTTAATGTCTAGCCTGGCCCAGAGAAGGTATATGAACACGGAAACCCCAGTGTGGGTGGGCAAACTTTTTCCGTAAAGGGCCAGATAGTACATGTAAATGTATGAAGTTGGCAAGCCACAGACAGGCATACGGTCTCTGACTCGCATGTTTTGTTTGGTTTTGATTTATTTTGTTTTGATAGCCGCTCAAAGATGTATTATCCATTCTTGGCTCGGGGCCAAGACGTGAAGTGGAGCCGTGGGCGGGACTTGGCCCCTGGACTTCACAGACCCTCTACCCTGGAGTTCTAGAACTCTTCCCCAACGTGGCATATGTGTACTGGGTTGCCAAATAAAATGCAGGACGTCCAATTAAATTTGAATTTTGGATAAACAATGAAGAATTTTTTTTTAGTATAAATGTCCCCCATGTTGCCGGTGTGTTCACTGGCCACCTGTGGGGGAGGCAGCCTCTAGCCACTCCCTGTTGCTGGGTGGGCTGAACTCATATCAGATTTGCAAGGCAGGTATTATTGTCCACATTCTACAGATTAAAGAAAAAAAAAAGGAAGAACAAAGCCCAAAGTGGAAAGGCAAATCCCCAAGTCACACAGCCGGATTCCTGGCAGTGGCCAGATCTGGACCCACCGCCATATCCCAGTGGGTGGGTGGAGGCCCAGGGAGGGGTGATGGCCTGCCCAGTCTCAGGGAAGAACGATGCCCATCCTAGTCCCTCGCACAGAACTCCGACAGGGGCAAGCTGTCCGGGTAAGGCAGTTGGGCCTTCCTGCTGGACAGAGGGCCAAGCCTTGGCTGATGCACCGCCCCAGGGGCAGCGGGGCCTGGCGGCCTGGGGCCTGGGTGTCTGGGCATCGGGAGCCACAGGTATGTGTGGGTCACTCCCTAGCAGCAAAGTCTGTTTTTTACAACCTGTCTCTGATTCAGAGAGCTGGAGGACACAGTGAGGGGAATGTGTGTTTGTGTTTGTGTGTGTGGAATGCGCACGTGTGCATGGGTGTGTATGGGTAGGGGAGAGGAGGAGGCTGAGGGGCAGGCTGGGTTGTCTCTGTGGACAGGGTATAGAACGGCTGCCCTCAACTCTGGAGGGAAAGCCACACTCCAGTCTCCGCTGTTGGGCCCAAGGCCAGGCCACAGAGCTCGGAGCAAACAATGCAGTCCGATTAGCTGCCTGCCCCACCCACCCAAGGGTCAGCAGGTTCAGGGTGGGGAGGAGGTGCTGGGACCCACAGCGGGACCTTTGTGCCCATTAAGCCATGTGTGTCTACCTGCTGACCCACCCACCTTCTCTCTACTGCTCAGCTCCAGGCAAAGACCCCAGTTCAGTCCCAGGTGGGAGAGGGAATAGGCAGTACAGTTTTTGTCCCATGGAGGAGGGAGGGCTGTCATTCCCAACTTTCTTTTCCGTCCACCACTTCCTCCAGCAGGTGCTGCCTTTGCACGGGCACCATGACATAACGGGAAATTGAAAACAGGAGGCAAATGGTTGGATTCAAGCTTCTGCCAACAGTGCCCTCTCTGTTCTTGCACCCAACATCACGTGCTTAGACACTGGGGAAGGTGGGCCTCGGATTGGGTGCCCACACAGGTCCTCTCACATCTGCAAACCACATCCCCTGTTCTTCCCGGCAGCTGCTGGCTCTGGGGGGACAGAGAGGATGCGCTGGTGCTCCTCCTGTCTTGAGGAGCCTTGCATGGCTCCCCAGCTCACGCCGAGTCCATGCTGGGCAGCACTGCCTCACGTGGGAGGACTTGGTTGTGATTTCCCTAATGAGTATGCAAATATAGGAGGCTGTAGGCAGAGGGGCTGAGGGGGAAAGACGGAGACTGGAACTCAGGGCCATCTGTGCCCAGCTGCTGAGGTCCTCAGGAGTCGGCAGCGAGCCAGTGCTCAACCAGGTACGACTGGCCCCTGGTGAGGGTCACGCTGGAGGGCTTGGAGGTGGCCGGGGAGAGCATGTGTGCATCAGTACTTGCCAGACAGGAGGGCAGCTGAGCGGCTCACTTTTGCATTTCAGCCACGGTTTCCCAGACTCGGCTCCACCGCTGTTTTGAAACACGCAATTCTTTTTGCGTGTCAGTCCGTCCCATGTGTTGCAGGATGGTTAGCTGCCCATCACTGTGGAATCCCCTTCCCTCCATCAAAGACATCTTCAGACATGCCAGATGTCACCTGGGGACAAAGTCGCTTTCCACTGAGAACTATGGATTGAGGGCAAAAAGTGTATACGCTTCTTATTTTATGATTACGTCCCTCTGTTTGTTCTATGTCTCTGTTTCCCTGTTTTTCCTCCCTCATTGGCTCTCTTTGCAATTGTATCTGCTCCCTCAGTCTTAGACTATGTGCTAGCAAGTGTGGAGTTTACGCATGCGTGTTTATGCATGTGTGTGTGATGTGGTCTGTGTGTGTGTGCAGTAAGTGTGTATGGTATGGGTGTGTATGTGCAGTGTGTGTGTACGGTATGTGTGTGTGTGTGTGTGCAGTGTGTGTGTACAGTATGGGGTGTGTGTGTGCAGTGTGTGTGTATGGTATGGGGTGTGTGTGTGCAGTGTGTGTGTACAGTATGGGTATGTGTGTGTGCAGTGTGTGTGTATGTAGGGGGGTGTGCATGTGCAGTACAAGTGTATGGTATGGGGTATGTGTGTAGTATTTGTGTACGGTATGGGGTGTGTGTGTGCAGTGTGTGTGTATGGTATGGGGTGTGTGTGTGTGC
>PITA01009860.1:0-75070 GCA_004023965.1 Spilogale gracilis
TCCGGATTAAATCAGATTTGTTGATATACAGATCTAAAAGTTGAACCACTATTCAGCACATTTATATAAATTTTATAAATATTTGTTGAATTTGAAACTCTTGCTCTCATTAATAAATACATTAACCATATACTAAAACAAAGGGAAAAATTATCATTGAAAATAGACTGGTAGGTTTTAGAGTTAAGTATAGGAAAGGGCTTTAGTTCTTTCAAATTTTAGAACAAAAATTGGCCTAAAAATAGGCCATGAAATTATTATTTGTCATTGTTATTGTTGTTTGGGAGGGGAACTTGCAGCTAAGACCTCAAACCAAAAACCAAAGTCATTGATTACCACATTTTCAGAGTTCAAGTTCTGCTAACAATGTGCCAATAGTTAGTTAAGGCCAGTCTTGCCCAGTTCCAATTCAGAATGGCCTAACAACCACAATGATCACTGTATCATCAGTAGAGAAGAAATTATTTTGTAGCTAGAGGGACTGTTAGAAAAAAGTGACTGTAGAGAAATTCTTCCCTTTCCTCCATTGCAAGGAGAGGACTACAAGAGAATGCTCTATAAAGAAGGCAATACCTAGGGATGCCTGGGTTGCTGAGTTGGTTAAGCATCTAGCTTTGGCTCAGGTCATGATCCCAGTGTTATGGGATCCAGTCCCACATCAGGATCCTTGCTCAGCAGGGAACCTCCTTCTCCTTCTGCCTGCTGCTCCCCTACTTGTGCATGCTCTCTCTCTGACAAATAAATAAATAAAATCTTAACCAAAAAAAAAAAAAAAAAAAAAAAAAAAAAGATGGCAATACCTGTAAGAGGGACTAGCACTTAAATCTCTGGTTACATGGCACTGAGCCAGGATACTCACCAGTCATCCCCTACATTATTAAGCATGGGAAAAGAATCTAAGAGATGACAGAAAAATGTGAGTTCTCTGTAAGATATAACCACACAAATTAGCTGAGTCTGAGCCTTCTTGCCAGTACTCCCATTCAAGATGTCCCTTTAGATAAAGAACCTTGCCACCAAGAATGATAGTGGTATGCGGGAAGGGGTAAGGAGGGAAGGGAAACAGGCTGTGTAGAGGTAGAGGGCAGTGTAGAAAAAGTCAGTCTTGAGCTATACAGTGGGAAGGTCCTTTTCCCCATGCGGTGCTCTGAAGAGTCCATGCCTCCACGAGAGAAGCAGTATTTAGTTACCCTCCACTTATATGCCTCGAAGCCCAACCAATACTCACTGAAGAATGAGAAAAAAGCAGCAACCCACCCAAGAGAAGAATGCATCCCTCTTGGTTAACCAAGAGTTAACCAAGGATATGTTTTCCATTTTCTTTCTTCCTCCATTCCCTTCAAAACACTGAAGACATGAAGCTATCACTAAGAAAGGGAGAAAGCAGATGTATGAAAGAGCAGATGAATCTCCCCTACCTTCCCCAGACCTACAATCTGGATCACAAACAACAGGTCTAACTGCACTGGAAGTAGAGGAGTTCTTCAGTGGAATATCTCCAACCAATCCTAAAATCTATGTAAGTATGAAGGGCCAAAATTAGTTGGGACAATCTTAAAAGAGGAACAAGGATAGAAAATATACACTTTCAGATTTCATGACTTTCTATAAAGCTGTAATAATTAAGCCAGAATAGTATTTGGTGCAAGCACCAGGGACTAACCCTGTGGAACAGAAGAGAGTTCTGAAATAGGTCCATATTTACAAGATTACTATGACAAATAATGGTGTCAAAGCAACTCAGTATCTGCACAGCAGGACAGAAAAGAACCTTGACAACCATCTCGCATTATGCACAGGAATCAGAGATGGATTGTAAACCTAAATGTGAAATGTCAAACAATAAAGCTAGAAACAAACTGTGCCAAATCATCTTCGGGAACTATAGCAAACTCAAAAAGAATCATAGGATGTTTCACATTTGTGAGACAAACACAGCAATATAAACGTCTATTAGACTCTTCCCAAACTACCCGCTCAAGGTCATACACACTTTCAATATCACATTATGCTATATTACATACCATATATATCTTTGCAAAACTAGGTGTTCATTTATAGTTTCAGAAAAAATACTGTCCAAGAATTAACATGGAAAAGGTTATGAAGGTGTTCAGGTCCAATCCAATTCCAAGACTCCAAGATTTGAGACGTTGTACAGTGTAATATACATATATCTCATTACTAAGTAATGGTGGTTAAGAATAAAATAAAAAAAAATATTTTTCTTTTATTTAATGTGTATTCTTTTTTTCAAACATCAACTGTGCTTTAGAATATAAATTCTTATTAAGTGGTTTGGACCTACCTGCTTAATAAACTCAATTGTTAGACATTTATTTCAGCCTATTGGGTCTCTAAAAATATTGCTAACATACTCAAGTCTCCATTGACCAAGAAAGAATAGGAAACTCTTTTGTAGAAAAAAAAATATGGGGGGGGAACGTATTCATCACCTTGGGGTGGACAAAACTTTCTTAAATAGAAACACTACACATAAAAATTAATAAATTAGACTGCATTAAAATTAGGAACTTCCTTTCACTCAAGACTCTCAAACAAAGAAAGGGCTAGCCACAGACTGAAAAGATAATCACAATACTTATAGTTGAATAAGAACGTCTATCTAGAATATATAAAGAACTCATAAATCAATAAGACAACTCAATTTTTTAAATATAAAAAGAAATTGAGCATTTTAATATCTGCTTCAGCAAAGCAGATATTAAAATGATCAATAAGTATACAGAGAGAAGTCATCTTCATTATTTATAGGGCAAATGCAAATTAAAGCCTCTGTGAGATACCACTACACATCTACCAGTATAACATGAGAAGAATGTTAATGCCAAGTATGGTTGCAAGTGGAAAACAACAGAAACCCTAATGTGTTTTTGATGGGAACATACTTATATTTGGTTTGATCATTTTGGAAAACTGTTGGCAATATATACGAAAGCTTAAACATATACATATACCGTAACCCATGGGAATTCCATTCCTGGCTATATATGCATGAAAAACAAATGCATGTGTCCACCAGAAAACATTTACAAAAATGTCTGTAGCAGGTTTATTTACAATAGCCAAAACCCAAGTCAACACAAATGTCTGTTGACAGGAGAATAGATAAGTAAGTAACGGTATCTTCAAACAGTAGAATGTAAAGGAACTAACTACTGTTTCACACAACAGCGCAGATCATTCACAGGCTCTGTGTTGCATAACAGAAGCCAGGCACTGCAAAACATATACATTGTGATTCCATTTGCATTATGTTCAAGTTCTGGCAAAACTAACTGATGATTACTGAATTGAGAAGAGCAATGACCTTGGAGGGGGAGCTTTTGGCTGGGAAAGAACCCAATATTGGTGCTGAAAGTGTTCTCTGTCTTGATCGAGATGGTAGTTACTTACTTTGTACATATGTAAACATCTACTGAGCTGCCACTGTATATACACACACTCACAGACAAATGTACATACATCCAAAATACTTCAATAAGAATATCAGGACTGAATCCTAAATAACAAGGCAATTCTGAACAAACTACTAGAATATTATATAATCTAATGGAATTATTAAGTAAAACAGCATTCAACCTAGCATAGTTAGTGCAGTTATTTACAGATAAAAAAATTACATATTTATATCCCACACAATTTGATATCCTCAATATATAGGTCAGTAGTAAAATACAACACTGTGCTTATAGTAGGAATTTGGGATTCTAGCTCCCTACTTATTATCTGTGTAGCCTGATAAATTACCCAGCCTCTCTTTAAAGCCAAGATAAAGTGTTACCTACCATACTGGATTACTGAAACAATTAAGGAGACAATGTGTGCTTGGCAAAGGATAAGCACTAACTAAATGTTTTATCATTACCATTATTTTTATTTCTCTTTAACAAATCACTGGTAAGCCCACATATGTTTCGTATCAGTTTATGCAATCATAACATCTTTTGAGTTTTAGTTACTACCTTTAGTTACTTTGATTGAGGCAGTTTTAAAACCAGGAAACTAGGGGCTCCTGGGTGGCTCACTTGGTTAAGCGATGAAGGAAGGAAGGAAGGAAGGAAGGAAGGAAGGAAGGAAGGAAGGAAGGAAGGAAGGAAGGAAGGAGAGAGAAAGAAATAAAGGGAGAAAGAAAGAGAGAAAGAAAAAAAAACTAGCATTCAATGAATGAGAATGAACAAGAATAAAGTTATTTGGAGATTGTGGATTTGAAAAAGAAAAATATAACGCTGAAGCACAATAATCCTTTTCCTTAATTCCTACACCACTACCTGTGTGCAGGAGGGTCTGAAGCTCATCTCAGTAAAACTAAAGCAATACAACCCTATCTATTCCAGAATTGGAGTGAGAAATATCTAGTCAACTGCACCATTATTTATCTCAAGAATCTGAGGTATTGTATGGCAGGATGACCTGAATTAGTGGAGTAATAAGTGGAGAGGAGAGGAGCCTTCATCTTAGAGTCTATGAAATCACTGAGACAATGAACATCTGAACATGTGGCTAGAAAAAAAGCACACTTTGATTCAGTGTAAATAATGTCTGTATCAAAGCAAAATTAATTCCATTTTTTGAAACTGAAGGAGTCTGAAATTTTCTAGCAATTATTGGATAATAAACAGAAGTCAGTCATAGTATACCCACTTATTTAAGACATGTAAAATGTTTTTGTAATCACTGTGCTGTTTCATTGGTTTTCATAAAGAGAAAAAAATTATTCATAGCTTCACTCAAAACTTTAGGCTCTCAACCTTATTTTGTGCTCATAACATATTAACCCGTTTTACTGGGAGTTCTCTTAACATATGATTATTTCCTGATGTTGCTCCTCATGGAAGGGGACATAATACTTTAGAAAAACATTATCTTCAGTCAATGTCTGCAACTCTAAGATTTCTAAGTCCACATGAGCATCTAGAGGATTTTTAATTCCTCGTTATTCATGTTGAAATAATGGACTTGATTCTCTTTCTGACTGCTAATCGACACAAACTAATTTCTTTTTCCTAGGCTGAACTACTTTTCAATGACCAAAATCCCTAGCAAGTGTATGTTAGATTTAAGACACATTAACACATTAAAGAGATGCTTTCTTCATTGTTTAAGGAAGAATTTTATGAGTAGTAATGATGAATATGATCTCCTCTCACCTATGGACAGGTGAAAACTGGCTGAGCCTGCTGTCCTTTCAAACCCCCCCTCTGCACGCCCCTAATCCTGGCCCCTTCATATTCTGATGGTTTTTCAGCTGTTAGGATCACATCCAGTTATAACTGACCTCCAGGGCAAATAAGGACAAATAAAAGGGTAAAGAGCTCAGAGACATATGACCCATCCCTCATGGGCCCTGAAATAATAAAAAACAAAGAAACCTAAGAGACCAGCAACTTGGGAAAGAATGTGAGGAAAGTGTGACATTGCCCAGGATGGCAGCGCTGCGATGAATACACTTGCTGTTCTCAAACAGGCAACAGGAGACTGCAGCCCCAGCTGTGATAATAGGAGGACACTGACCCGTGACTACATCTTGACTGAATTGCAGGTCTTGAATCTAATCATTATGTTAAGAGGAGGTGTTGAGCCTCCGAAAGGAAGGCAAGTCTGGAAAAAGAGACATGGCAATATGTTAAAGCCAAACTATAACCTAAAATCCACAAATACATGTCATCCCACCTGCTATTTGTTTCTGGCAGAGCTGTCATCCAGTGATCTGGAGATGAGAAAGGGGAGCAACAGCTTTTACAAGAAGTAATGATGTGTGGTGTGAAATTGTGTCTGCTGCTGAAAGGCCATGTTCCTGCGCGGCATATTTCCATCCCTTCACGTGGTGCTCCATGAACTCAACGCTTCTCTGAGACGCAAGCTAACAGCGTGCGGATTTCTACTCTTTTGCTGTTTGAAATGGGAAACATGATGTAGCTGTATTCCTTAAATCTTGAGCAATAGCACACACTGAGAAATATGTCCTACTAAAAATAAAACTGTAGTCTCCTAGGAAGTAGGCCCTAGGCCTATTAAACATGCTTAGTAAAATCGCTCCCCTTGTCACCATCTCCACGTTTCCAGAAACATCAGGACTATCAGCTGCTTCTGGGAAGTGAAATTGGGGACCCAAAGAACTGAAGAACAGCAGGCAGAGGAAGCTTGCACAGGGCACCTGTTTGTACTATGTGGATGTTTTTCCACATGTGTGTATCACCTTGTATTAGGTCAGAGCCTAGCGATTCTAACACCTTGCATTTGTATCATTTATATTATAATTGGTAGTCTTAAATACCTTTTATATCTACGCTCTCTTTTGAGACTCTGTGAGTTGCATGAGTTTGTATTATTAGCTCCATCTGACCATTGGGGAAATTGAAATCAAAGAGCAGTATATGTTTTCTACTTAAATATTAGAAGACAGACCAAAATCCAAGTTTCCAAACAGTAGTCCAATCCTCATTGGACATAATGTTGCTTTCAAAAGAGAGGGAGGGAAAATGAGAATAAAAGTCAAATTATTTCCTTCAGAGGACAGTAGTGAAGAATTATCAGTATTAGACAATATTATCAATAACATAACCAAGGTGATGCCACTCTGACTTCAAAATCTAATTCAAATATTTTATATTATTAGGGAATAAAAAATTTCTTACCCTTACATTCATTTACCAAGCATACATAACAACATAAACTTTAGTTATCTCAGAATAATTAAGAATGATTTTTCTCCTATAATTTATAAGGCCAAATCATATTTCTAATATGAAACTTAATCTGCAAACTTACCAGCAAAACTCTGCCCTTATAATTAGGAAATATATATATGTGTGTATATATATACACACATATATATATTTGAAAATGATCAGCTCTAAATAATATCTATTAACGGATTTTATTACCATCATGGCTAAGAAAGCAACACTAATCCAGAAAGTGAAAATATAAAAGGCTTATAGGCTCTGGTTTCTGCATAGAAAACAAGGATAACAGTGTTCCTAAAGCATGAGTGAGGACCACATAAGCATCCCCAAAACACTGACCACATGAGGTCCAGAGTGCTCATCAGGACTTGTGACCTGGTAATGCCACTCCCTTCCATTTCTTTCCCTAGCCCTTCAGTGTAATTTCTGTGGCTTCTTAACAAAGACGGTTCAGGTGCAATTGTCAAGATCGGGTTCTAATTTCAGTCCTGCTGTTGGTGCCCTTATTACAGATTTGAGATCAAGTGAAGTGCTATAATCCTCACAACTTCACACCCTGTTTCAAGTGGGTCTTGGGGACAGAGTGTATAGAGAACAGGACAAATCCACCTGTGCAAATAGAAAAACCGCTCAGGACACAAGACCAGAGCAGGAATGTACCCAGGTGTATCACACACACCTGAACTTGATTTTACACTATTACCTTCTGCCCCTTAAAAACGTGTTCTCTATAGTCAATCAAATGTTTCCATCTATCAACAGAACTTAATGCTAGGAGACTCACTATACAGGGGAACTCCAGGGCTAGGACTTTCTATCTCATTTGGTGTTACATTCCCAGAAATCAAATAGGACTTTTACATACTTCTTGAATAAATGATCTTGGCTGAAATTAGTATTAAGGTAAGAATATATTTAAACAGTGAATACCTACTTGACCATGGTTAAGATTATAGAATGGGAAAATAATGAGATTTTACAATTGAATGTATATCATAAATGCTTTCTATATATCTGATTTGGTCTTTTCAATGGAGACATCATATAATCAAAACTGGTCTCACTCAAAATGTCTTCTTAGTTACGAAAACAGGTTATTTGACTTCATAGTGAAGTTTCTCCCAAACTGTCAAGCCATTCCACTCAACATACTCCAGTGTTTGATACTACCAATATAGAATCCTCTTACATTGTTGGCAGGAATACAAGTAGGTGCAGTCACTTTGGAAAACAGTATGGAGATTCCTTAAAAAAATTTAAAATAGAGCTACCTTATGACCCTGCAATTGCACTACTGTATTTATCCCAAAGATACAGATGTAGTAAAAAGAAGAGCCATATGTACCCCAGTGTTCATTGCAGCAATGGCCACAATCGCCAAACTGTAGAAAGAACCAAGGTGCCCTTCAACAGATGAATGGATAAAGAAGATGTGGTACATATATACAATGGAATATTATGCCTCCATCAGAAAGGATGAATATCCAACTTTTGTAGCAACACGGAAGGGACTGGAAGAGATTATGCTGAGTGACATGAGCCAAGCGGAGAAAGTCAAGTATCATATGGTTTCATTTACTTGTGGAGCATAAGGAGTAATATGGAGGACAGTAAGAAAAGGAAAGGAAATGGCAAGTGGGGTAAATCGAGGAGGGAGATGAAACATGAGAGACTTTGGATTCAGAAACAAACTGGGGGTCTTGGAGGGGCGGGGGTGGGGGAATTGGTGAGTACTGAGGGCACATACTGCATGGAGCACTGGGTGTGGGGCATAAACAATGAGACTTAGAACACTGAAAAAATAAAATAAAATATTTTTTTAAATCAGTCTATACCTAAAAAATTAAATATTAAAAAATACTGTCAATATAATTACTTGGAAATTCATGGATTATTATTTTCATATACTGTGATTTAAAAATACAATAAATAGGTTTGTTTTAATATCTCACATGAGTAATGATTAATGTCCCTAAGAAATTTAGGGAGGCAAAGGGCAAACATTTGCTTATAATATACCAAAGGGCTTTTAAACAACCATAGATTACGAATATCAGAAAATAAAATATTAAATGTTTTAAGGCATGTTTATCTTTATACTAAATATTGGAGGAAATTTAAAATAAGAGCTATCATTGACATGCTAGCACCTCCAAGGGGAGACTGTCCCATACATCAGCTGTCTAACCCATATGAGTCACCACATAGAAACCACTCATTCCCTTGAATCCCTTTAAATGATCCAAGAAAGAGAATGCTTCAGTCTCAAGCATGCACAATTGGTATTCATTTTGCAGTGGACTTTAGGGGAATGACCTTACAAGGAACTAATGGGCCTTGCTTCCTGAGAATCTCTATCAGGGCATGTAACGTAAGATAAATCATAGCAAAGGATTTCTCCAAAGTTTCCTGATGAGCAAACCATGACCTTTTCAAGCATAAAGTGATGGATTGAACCAGGAAAGCAATATGTAGATTTTGAAAAACAAGGCTGTCAAGAAACCAATGATGTATCTACCAAAGTTAGCTGGAATACCTCACAGGTGTCCTTAGCAAAAGGAGAAGGTTACATCTGTCCAAAACAAAAGAACTCGTTAAGCAAGAAATGAAGCTAAAATCAAGTTTACCATAAGAAAATGTTACATGGGCCAGTGTTAACTGCCACATCAGGAGTCCTCAGTGTTCCTGGAAAGGTAGGTGGCCAGGTGTCTGAACCATGCAGCCTGCATTCTGTGGCTCTGGGTTGGCCTCTGAGTAGAGACTGAGCAAGGAGCCTTTCAAGTCTATGTTGAACAGAGTAGTGCAAATCCCTTTAGACGACTCTCCTTGGTGTGAATTTATGGAGTCCCGTGCAGACTATGACTTTTAAAAGATTTTATTTATTTATTTGACAGAGAGAGAGATCACAAGTAGGCAGAAAGCCAGGCAGAGAGAGAGGAGGAAGCAGGCTCCCCGCTGAGCAGAGAGCTGGATGTGGGCCTCGATCCCAGGACCCTGAGACTGTGACCTGAGCCAAAGGCAGAGGCTTAACCCACTGAGCCATCCAGGTGCCCAAGACTATGACTGTTATAATAGTTAACTTAGTTAGTTTTCTGCTCGCATCACAAATTTCATTACATGCTAGCTCTTGAAGAGCTCTGTACCTTGAAAGAAACGATTCCAATTCTTTAGTCCTCACCTGACTCCAAATCCACAATCTTAACTGTCCAGAGGGAAGTCTGAGAATGTGAAGTGGGTTTATGTCTCCACAGAAAATAAACATTTGCAAAGGCACATCTGCTCGAATTATTTTTTTATTCACTTAATGTAATTGTGGGTTGCTTATGTGTTAACTTCCTCACAGGATCCAATCACAGCTTTCTACTGCATTCCAAGTGCGCTGGCAGGGAGAGTCACCAGACATTCCAAATAGACCCCAGACAGAAACTGGAAGCAGGGAAGAGGGGGGTGGACCCGGCTGTGTTCTGCTGAGGCATCAACGCTTTGATATGTGAGCTGGGCTATTTCTACTCAGAAAGGCCTGTCTTGCTTCTAAGGTAAAATGAGAAGACCACCCAGCAGAAAAGTCCCTTTTCTTTTGATAAACCTAGACTCTCCCAATACAAAGTGTTCTGGTGGTCCTAGCTTTGACCCCGCCCCCCCCAGAATAGTGCCCAGACTCTTCTGCTTTGAACAGACCTTTAGGTCCCATGGCATTTGTTTCTGCTGCCCATATACTCATCCTAGGTAACATCTTCCCCTGATTCTCTACCAGGCCAAGATTGTTCCCCAAGTCCTAGTCTGTTTGCCCTCAGATTAAATTGTGTCTCTCCCTTCTCTTCCTCTGAGTTGTAGCCCAAAATATGATGCTTTCAGCTGTGTTTCCTGGGATCAGCTGGCTCAGAAGTTTTGGCTTCTGACTGGTATTCAGGAATGGACAGCCCAGGCAGGAGACTGGATTTCTGAGGAAAGGGAGGAGGAAGATATTCCTCCTCCTCTCTTAACCTCAAGCATCACTGTCAGCAGAAACTGTGCATCTTCAGCAGTTAACACAGTGGGAGGAAAAAAAAATGGAATTCTGGATCTCCTTCTCAGTTGCCGAGAAATTTTCCCACTTGACATACGAATGCTCAATATATTTGGATTTTTTTCCAGTCAGATTTTAAAGATTCAACCACAAGGATTTATATATATATATAAACCCATGAGAAACAAATGGACCAATATGAAATTCCAAGTCATTGAGTCCACTGCAAGGCAAATAAAGGATTATGAAACCATCTCCAGCAACATTCCACATTTCTAAGGGCATTCAGACTCTTAGAACTCTACAAAATGTCTGGGAACCATGGGTGTCTTCAACCAGGGCATTTCCAGAAGAAACGTCAGAGAACCAGGTCTGGGAATATGCTTTTAACAAGCCCCAGATGATCTTTCTGAACATTAAAATTTGAGAATAACTTTCCATTTCCTTTCCTTCTCTTACTGTCCTCCATAGTACCCCTTGGAGGGAGGGGGTGGGGGGATGGGAAGCCTGGTGGTGGGTACTGGGGGCACGTATTGCATGGAGCACTGGGTGTGGGGCATGGGCAATGAATCTTGGAACACTGAAAAAATAAAATAAATTTAAAGTAAAAAAAAAATTGAGAATAACTTCACATTTCACTACAGCCAAAAGCTGCAGACAAATATATGGGGATAGGATATTTTTTGTTTCCACATCTGCACACTCACTCTTACATAATAACACACTGTCTTGGGGGAAAAAAAAAGTTACATGTTTTTTGAAATAAGCACAAAATATGTACAGGTCCTGTTTTCACTCACTGTCGTAGGGAAAGGACACGGAGTAAAACAAATATGATGTGATCCTGACCAAAAAGAGGGACATTACACATGGAATATTCATATAGGTTCCCAAATTGCATCTGTATTCAGTCTATACTTTGAAATCATTGGTTAAACACACACACACACACACACACACACACACACACATACACACAATTCTTTCTTCACTAGGACTTCTTTTAGGGAAGGTTCGAGGTAGCTTTCAGTTATTTTTTGCTTTCAGCTTTCACAATTCTAAATCAGATGAAATAGTGACCTACTTGTGGGAGACTTTTATTTTTATGACGTTCTCCTTTCAACTGTTATAATAAATATAGCTACCTACGATCAGCATGCTTCAAAACTGGATGGAACAATGGCCTACATTATGCTCCAAACAAAACTGCCTTCTGGGAGAAATGTTTCCATCTTGAATGCAAGCCACTTGAGTCTTAGGGTAACACTGACAGGCAGAGGACTGCATATAAAATTCTTCACAGTGTCCCCTGCTAAAGTGGTCTACATTTCAAAGTAGAAGCCAATTCTTTAACACAGTCTTAATATTTTCTGAATTATCAAAAGAACTTTATGAGGAGGTGATCCAAGGCAGTACATAGGAAGACCCTGAACTCACCTTCTCCTGCAAACTCACCAAACCTACAGCTATATATGGAAGCATTGCTGTTTTACAAAGGACAAATTAGCTGAAAAGCTCCCTCCATGACAAGAAATAAAAGAGCCACGTGGATTATAAAAGGCGGGGGGGGGGGCACATACTGAAACACATAGGTAAAGCAGAAAGGCAGTCATGCCAAAGCCCATCCTTTGGGGGCACCTAGTGGCTCAGGTTAAGCATCTGCCTTCAGCTCAGGTCATGATGCCAGGGTTCTGGGATGGAGCTCTGAGTCCTTGGGCTCCCTGCTCAGTGGGGTGTCTGCCTGTCCCTCCCCTGCTGCTCCTCCCCCCTCTTTCATACTCTCTTTAACTCCTCTCAAATAAATATATAAAATATTTTTTTTTTAAAAAGCCACCCCAGGCATGGAAACACACAATAAGGAAGGAGCTCAAAGGCAGAAGCTCTCCCAGAAGCATAAAGGGTTTGTACCCCACACTGAGTGCCCAAGCCCTTCGGGCCTGCACTGAACAGAAGAGCTCACAAAAACATCTGGCTTTGGAGACCAGTGGTGCTTATGTCCAGGGGACCTGGGTGGGGTGGGGCGGTTGTGGAAATTTGAGGTATTCCTTTTACGGAGCTCACACATAACCTCACCCTCAGACCCAGGTGAAAGGCAGCCATTCGGAAGTGACCAAATTATATTTGAAGGAGATTTATTTGCTAATCTTAAAGAATCTATTGGAATGGCAGAGACAATTTCAGACTTTCTTTGGGGCAGAGATGCTGGCAGGCACCATTTTTGCACTCTCCCTCTTTCTGGCTAGCACAGATAAGGTGGGGACACAGCTTTGCTAAAGCCGTGGGCATGCCCTGTGCCCAGTTTTCTTCTCTAGCATCACTAAAACCACAAGTGGGCCCTGCCTTCAGTCTTACTAAACTGGTGGGTAAGTACTGTCTACAGAAGGACAGCCTGGGTGGACTACCATATGCAGGACACAGCACAGATAAAAGGCTGAAACACAATTCCAGTCAACAATAAGGAGTTAAGGGAGACAGAAAAATAAAAAAGATGAGAAATAGGACATCAAAAATATCAGCTTCACTGACGAGTACCACCAAATACTCAAAGAACATTTAATATCTATATTTCTCAAACTCTTCCAAAAAGTTGAAGAGGAAGAAAAGTTTCCAACTTCATTCTGGGAAACTAACATTATCTGATACCAAAACCAGACAAGGATATCACAAAAACGAGAAAACTACAAGCTAACATCCCTGACAAACACAGATGTAAAATCCTCAACAAAGTATTAGCAAACCAAATATAACAATACATTAAGAGAATCAGACACCATGATCAAATGGGTATTTGACAAAAGTCAACATCCATTTATGATAAACTTTCAAAAAAGTGGGTATATAAGAAACATATCTTAACATAATAAGGGTCATAAATTACAAACAAACTGGTAACATCATACTTAATGTTACATCATATTCAGTGTGACAAGTAGAAAGATTTTTCTTCTAAGATCAGGAACAAGACAAGGGTGCCCACTCGCACTACTTTTACTGGGAATTGTATTAGAAGCCCTAGCTATAACAGTTAGTCAAGAAAGAGAATTAGGCATCTAAATTGAAAAAGAGTAATTAAAACTATCACTATCTGCAGATGATATGGTTTATATAGAAAAAAACTGTTAGAATTAATAAATGAAGTCATTAGTTGCAGAATACAAAATTAATATACAGAAATCTGTTGCATATCTATACACTAATAATGAATTTTTGGAAAAAGAAAGAAATCAATCCTCTTTATAATTGCATTAAAAAGAATAAAATACCTAGGAGTAAATTTAACCAGGGAAGTGAAAGACCTGTACACTAAAACTATCAGACACCTATGAAAGAAAATGAAGAAAATAAAAATAAATGGAAAGATATCCTATGCTCATGTACTGGAATAGCTAATACTGTTAAAATGTCCACAGTACCCAAAGCAATCTCCAGAGTCAATTCAATCCCTATAAAAATTCCAGTGGCATCTTTCAAAGAAATAGAACAAATAATTCTAAATTTGTATGGAACCAAGGACCCAAATAGCTGAAGCAATCTTGAGAAAAGAGAACAAAGCCAAAGATATCAAGTTTCCTTATTTCAAATTATACTGCAAAGCTATAGTGATTAAATCAGTATGGCATAAAATATTTGCAGATTGTGTATCCAATAAGGAGTTAATATCCAAACTACATAAATGACACATACAACCCAACAGCAAAACACCAAATGGATTAAAAGATGGGCAGAGGATCTAATAGACATTTTTACATAGAAAACATACAGATGGCCAATGGGTACATGAAAATATTTTCAACATCACTAATTATTAAGGAAATGCAAATCAAAATAATCTATCACCTCACACATGTTAAAATGACTACTATCAAAAAGACAATAAATAACAAATTTTGGCAAGAATGGGAAGAAAAATGTTAGTGGGAATATAAATTGGTGCAGCCAATTGTGGAAAACAGTATGGAAGTACCTCAAATATTAAAACCGGAACTACCATATGATCCATCTATTCAACTCTTGGGTATTTATCCAAAGAATACAAAAACATTAATTCAATTAGATACGTGTAGCCTTACTTCACTGTAGCATTATTTACAATAGCCAAGATCTGAACAATCTAACTGTCCAACAGTGGATGAATGGATAAAGTTCAATACACACACAAATACACAATGAATTACTACTCAGACCTAAAAAAGGAAATCTTGCCACTTACGATCATGTGAATGAATCTTGAGGCTATCATGCTAAGCGAAATAAGTCAGAGAAAGACAAATATATGATTTCACTAATGTGTAGAATCTAAAAAAACAAAACAAATGTACAAACAAAATAAAACATAGATACAGAAAACAAATTGGCAATTATCAGAAAGGGATCATTTGGGGGGGGATGGGTGAAAAGAGTCAATTATATAGTAATAGACATTAACCAGACTTAGTGTAGTGATCACTCTGTAATATATACACACATCAAATGATGTTTTATACCTGAAATTAATATAACATTATATACCAATTTTATATCCATACAAAAAAATTAAGATTTTCACCTGATACAGGACATCTAATGACTTGGGGTTAAATACTGATTCTGCTACAACATAGCTGTGTGAGCCACCTAATCCTCCCAGATCCCAACTTTCTCATCTTTAAGACGAAGTCTTGAAATTTAGGAATACTTCCAGCTTGAAAGCCCATTATGCCATTCAACAGAGATGCAGCACAAAAACCAGACTCTTCTCCAAAATCATATTCTATCTTGCATTCCCTCATCAACCTGTAAAGCTGTAAATAGTAACTTAAACAAAAATCTTTGTGTCATTGAGTACAAAATAATTTCAGGCTAATTTTCATACTAAGTAAGTTAGAGAACACCTGGCCCAGCCCAGTGCAGTTTGGTGTTAGAAGGGAAGAAAGAGGATGATGGAATTCACCTAAGGGGGCTGCTCTGGACTGAGGTACATTTAGTGCTCACAGCGGGGAGTTACTGTCTTCCCCAGCGACTACCTAAGGAATAAGGAACTTCTAGAGCCCTTAAAAATTATCATCTGCTAGCATAGCAGCTATAATATGCCTAGATCTAAACAGTTCAGCTTAAATTGTCCCCAAAGAGAAAGAAACTTACAGTGGTGATCTAGGATTTCCCAGCTTTTTCTGAGGGTACTGAGGACACATGGAGGATCTCACCTAGAGCTAAGAACAGATGTTCTGGGTTGTGCAGAGGTGATATCCAGAAAGTCAACTGTGGCTTAGGGCAGCCCCTTGATGTAAACTCTGAGATTCTCTACAAACCTATATCATTTCTATCCAACAGTTTTCATGCCACTGGAATATAGAATTTTGCACTTAAATCTATTAACAACCTTTGAAGACAATTCAGAAATACTGATTTGCTGAATATTCTGGTGTAAGATTACTGACATTGAAGCTAATGTCTCTTTTCCTGGCATTCTTTTACAGACTGTGTTGTAGGGGGTTAGAGAGTAGAGGGACAAAGTATGTCATTTGGTCTTAAGATAGTTTAACAGTAGTAGTGTTGCCATTACAGGAAACTCTATTGTATTAACTATGATTTCATTTGTATTCAGCCTCAATCACGTTTGAAATACATCAGTTAAAAAAAAACAAAAACAAGCTTAAACTTACAACTTAAAGACATATAATAATACCTTCAACAATTCAACAACCCCAAAGACAAGAATAAGGATGAGATCATATCCTTGGTTTACTCAAACTTTGGTTTAATTCTCACTTGAACATTTTATTAAAAGAATCAAAAAGTTGAGAAGATTCTGCTCTGCCATATAAACTGAAAGCCACCCAGTAGTTAAGAAATTGAAAACCACAAAGCTTGGGAAGAAAAATGAATGCTCTGGAGCATAAATTTTTCCATTAAATTATGCCAATAAACTTAAGACCTTGAAAGTTACTCTCATCAAATATAAAAAAAGGAAGGAAATGTTCTTTGTCTACCTTTAAACTAGGACTGGAAATTTAAAGACCAGTGTAGCAAGATTATTAAATCCTACTGAAATGAACTGATCAATTTATTACTTTTGTGTTACTCTAATACTATCAGTATAAATTGAATGTGATTTTATTAATTTATGATGTAACGTTTCTGATTTCTCAATTAACCAAAAGCGTAAGCATACCTCGAATTATATCTTTCCTAAGCTTTTCATATGAATGCCTGTTTTTCCACTGGTTGACTAAGAATTACCAAAGATAAATTAAGGTTATTACATTAAGTCAGAATAAGAACAACTCCCAAGATTTAAAAGCCACAGAAAGTTGCTGAGCTCTAGTGTTTCTATCTTGTACTCGTTAAAGGCTGTGATAATAGAAGAGTCTGTATAATTAGGGTTGGATTAAAATGCAGGGTACCATGTTATCACAGTCATATCAGTGTATCAGTGTTCCCTAATATTCAGTGGGTACAGGGAGTGGAATAAAGTGATTTTATTGCAGTGATTCTATTCCCTCCATTTCTTTCTTTTCTGCCAAATATTCTTTTTTTTTTTTTTTGTCTTCTACCCACAGAATAAAAACAAGACATTTACAGGCCTCACCAGATAGTGTATGTATGGATAATCAGAATTTGGGGATTCCACAACAGATTTGCCAGTAATGAACAAAGTAATCATTCATTCATTTAATTTCAATCTAAATGACAGTAGTTGATTTCTTAATACTCCTTGATTTTACACTTTTAACATACTGTTATCTAATTTTATTTCAAGAAGGGAAAAAATAGGAGAGAGTAAATATAAAGCCAAATGAAATAAAGAAAGAAGCTTAAAATTTAAGTTGAGACACAATCCCAGTATTCAAAGAATTCTCAAGTCAAAGTTTGGTTGTATACAGATTCATCTATGTAGGCCCTTCTTCTAAGATTTTCTTATCTATAATAGAAATATTGATTCCACAGTGACCTCTGTCTCTCTTGGCTTTTAGAACTCTAGAGATCAATAATCAGGAAAAGTCAGAAAATCACATCATGGGAACAAGTTTGCTCAAGAACCAAGTATCTAGTAACTTGTCACTGATGTGGCAGAGGGAGTACTCTCGTCAGTAGTTACTAGATGAATTAATTTCTAAATTGTTATTTTCCACCCAAATATCACATTCTTCCCCCTTCCATCGTCACCCTCCCCATTCCTGTGCAATTTATGCAAATGCACAACCCTTCCTCCCACCCCGTTCACACTTCTCTGTGAGGCACACAGGTGCTATGTGCACCTCAATGCCTTATCCCTCTAACTTTCTCTGTTTAACTTAACAAACCAGTACTTGCTATCTTTCCCATGCTCCAATCCCCTGCTTCCCCTATGCCGATTATGCTCAATAAATACATATACAGAAGTTATGCAGAGCTAGATGCACCATGAGCAAATACATACAGCAGCTAACTTTTTAGTATGGGTACACCAGCATGAATATTTACTGGCAGTTTGAGAAGGGGAAGCCATGGGAACCGGTCAGCAGAAATATTCTAATTTTGGAAAACATGTCAGAAAAGGCATCACGCACGAGACGGGATTTCCAAAATTGTCACTAAGATTTAGTTTCCTTAGCCATGCCTATTTTAAGTATTCCTTTCATAACATCACATCTGCAGTATCTGAAAGACCAGTGGTCTCACTTTGCAACCCTTCATTATTATCACGTCCAAAGCAACTTCAAAGAAAGCTCTGCTCTGACTTGCACTACCTTCCCAGAAAAGAGTTCCAAAGAGCCAGTTTCTGAGGTTGCAGGGCAGACAGAATTACCTATAGTCTGGCATTGCCTGTTGGGTATCATTGATTGCTTTATTCAGAATTGGAAAAGATAGCCATGCTGGTAGCTGCCAAGTAACACCAATTATCTTGCAAGGGTATCTGACCAGTCTACTTTCTCAAATGACGATGAGAATAAAATAAATAGGGTAATATGATTTCCTATTGCCTAAAGCATTGGGGACATTATTAACAATATTAAATCTTTTTCAAAAAGGAAAAGAAGAACCTAAAATACCTAAAGCAGTCTTAAGAACAACAACTAACAAAATATTTTTGTTTCAGCACTTACTGAATTCTTTTTCACTAATCATAGCTAGAAGCATTATGACACACACAGCAAAATAATTTGTGCAGAGAGCATATAGCCCAGGCCTCCTGTAAATACTGTCATAAGGACAGAACAATGTGAGCACCTTGCTTTAAAAGTTCTAGATCAGTTACCTTTTGATTAGTGACACTCATCACACACAAACATATACACACACACAAATACTTATCTTCTACAATGAGGCTTCTAAAATAGTGTTTTTTTATTCCAATTTGGTTAACTGAATGAGGAAAGAGATTCTTCTAGGAGACAGGTGCTCAGAAGTGGAATTTATGTTTTCTGCTAGATATGATATTCCTTCAAATGGAACATCCTTGATTAAAGAGCCCAGACGATACAATTCATGCTGAAGTCAGGAAATCTGGCTTCAGAACATAATGAGAATGGGTTCACTCGGCAGCTTTTCCCATTCTCATTACAATCTTTGTCGTGAGGATAGTTTCATATTGTGGCATTTTCAACTTCTATTATCATCTTTGTCACAAGCATAAGGTATTAGAATTTTAATGCCTAATAAGTTCTGACCACATAACCATTGTTATTTTATTCTTCTGGACAGGGAAAGTACTCAGGTCTGTTGGCAAATCCCACTGGTCACAGAACTGGAAACAGAAGAAGAGTGGAATACTAGCTGATCACATCAGCAAACAAAATTCTTAAAAATCCAAGAGCAGGACGCCTGGGTGGCTCAGTGGGTTAAAGCCTCTGCCTTCAGCTCAGGTCATGATCTCAGGATCCTGGGATCGAGGCCCGCATCAGGCTTTCTGCTCAGCAGGGAGCCTGCTTCCCCGCCTCTCTTTCTCCCTGCCTCTCTGCCTACTGGTGATCTCTCTCTGTCAAATAAATAAATAAAATCTTTAAAAAATCCAAGAGCATATTATTTTGCATCTTGGAGTCTAATGACTAGCAAAATTCTGCTCATATATTCTGCAAACAATAAATACTATACCCAAGACACATTCATAACCAAAACACATTTTAAATTCTGGAAGAATGTCACCCCATGGCCCTTAAAGTGGGAAGAAGTGATGCTGTCTTATTCCTTAGAGCTGCATAGAGCCAACAACATATTGATAATAAAGGCAACAAAAATGATGCCAAAAGATCACACCCTTTTTTTTCTTTTCTTAGGAACCAGATTTGTAATGTACAACTATTTTCTCTCTAGAGATATGATTTCTTTTTTTTACCAACTGCACCAATTTGGGGCCTGATGCTGGCTTCATTAGTAATTACCTCTGAGCCTCTATCTCACCATCGATAAAGCAGAGACAATAGTACCTGCCTCACGTATCAAACCGAATTTGGGCAAAGAATCACATGAGACAATGTGTCCGCAAAGACTTCCACAAATACAAAGTGTTTTCACAAACACGACATGATCATTATCAAATCATCTTTCAATGAGGCATAGACTGACTACTACATAAAGCCCCATTCCGGGGACACTATTATAAAATTCATAACTGAGGCCTCTAATTTCCGGGCAAAGGGGTGGCATCATAGTGAACAAGTCACACTGAGGGGCAGTGCAGGTAAACAACAGAAGGCTTGGCTCATTCCTTTGGGCATTTTCTGCTCTATGTGTTATCCTTCAGAGGATGGGGCAGGATCCCTTCTTATATTCTCTGTGGGTTTTCCTTCAAATCACCTCTTCTGCTCTGACATGGTTGAAAAATGTGCCAGCTAAGGAAGATAATGCAAATACTGTACCGTCGTCCCTTACCATCCCAGCCAGCACTGGCACTGGGAAAATGAAAAAGCCTCTGACATATTGAAGCTTAGCAGCAACATTCTAACTGGGACGAGAACAATATTTTTAATCCTCCCTAGAAAGATCAAATTAAATCAGTGGTGCGCTCTGCCTGATACAGCTCTATGTCACTGACTGGATGAAAAGCCTAGAGAGAAGGCTGCAGCTCTTGACTTTGTCACCCGTGTCTTTCTATAGAAATTCAGGGAGCAGTGATAAGCTATTCCTGCATGAAGATTAGCCTCAAGACAGTGAGATGGTGTCAGAGGGGAGGGGAGGGGAGCACACATTTTGCCTGGCATTTAGATTCAGCTAAAAGTCATCAAATTTTACAGCTGAACTTCAAACATGGCTTGGTCAGAGGTCTGACTCTCCTCTTTCCAGCAATGCAATAACATCTGTATATTTCAGTCAATACAACTAAGTGTTTTAGCAATTATATATTAAAAACAGGTTCTATCAGTCAATATTGTTATGAAATTATGGCTGCATCTATTAAAAGTTCTTTTTAAAGGCAGTTAAAACTTGAGGGCAGTAGTTTTAAAACTTTAGTATGCATAAGAAACATCTGGAAAGCATAAAAAATGCAGATTCTAGGTGCCTGCCTGCAGAGTCTCATCAAATGGATCTGGAATGAAACCCCAGAAATTGCATTCTTAACAGGCACCCCAGGTGAAACTTATCCTACAGTCTTTCAGTCTTAATGTGATTTTTATAATCCCAATTGCATGTAAATCCTTTAAAGAAAAGGGGGAAAAAAAATACAAAGAGGAGGACAGCCCAAAATGCATCTTGACAGTTTTGTAGATAGTCTTACTGTGGCTTTTGGAGATTTTTAAATCAAAATTTTATGGCATATTAATCAATAATATGAATGCTCTTTTTGAACTAAACAAATCAAACAAAGAAAGGCTGTGTTTTCAGAAAATTATTCAACTCCCCCAAAGCGAATATTTTTCATATGGGATATTTCAAGAAGCCTAGTTTTGTATGCTTGTTCAAAAGTCTTAACCACAGTATTTAACTTAAGCTTAAGGCTCTAAGTTTTTGCATTAACTTTGACAGTAAACAAAAGTATAAAAGTAATGCAACCAATTCAAGATGTTCAAATAGCCAAGGCACATTCAATCAGCAGTGAAATATTACTTCCACACAGCTCCACATTTAAAGCTCAGTACTTTTTATCACAATACCAACATTATTTTTTTATTTTTAAAGTCAGACCAACTACTAACTTTTTATAATCATAGACTTAAGGATAGCAAGTCTAATTTAAACCAATGGTATATGATATATATTAAAAACTCTTTTCAAATCAACCTATTATTCTTCTGAAGAAATGCTGAATTCTCCAATTCTGGTCAATTTGAAAACCTGTGTGCTATTGTTTCGGTTTTGTTCTGTGCATTTGAAATTAGGTTTTACTTCCTGTCGTCCATAACAGAACTGGCCTCACAAACGTGTAATATATATGATCACACAAAGCCCAGACCTTGATTTAATACTCTAATGTCACTGCCTTGAAAGTCTTAATAGTTTTTGAACATGGTGCCTCACTTTTTCATTTTTCACTGGCTCCTGCAAATTATATACCTAGTCCTACTCCTTAATAACACTTAGGTGTGACTTTCTTTCAACAAATATTTCAGGCATTAATACAGTGGTTTGGTGTGCCCATAATCCACTAATATATCTTTTCACTGTACCTATGCTTATTGTCAGGCAGTGGGCTACAGAAGGGAAAAAAGATACAGTCCATGTCCTCACAGAATTCCAAATCCAGTGGAAGAGCTAATGATCTCTGAGTTAGATAATATGCATTAAATACCGAACAGTCTTCACAAATATACTCTCATAATTTCGTATGAATTTATTTAGATACTGACAGAAACACTGCACCTATTATTCTAGATAAAAGGGAGTTGGGGCTATGTGTAAAAATCAGGTAATATCAGGTACTTTACATCATGAAAAACAACCGAATTTTCACTATTTAGCTGATTTATCTACCTCCTATTGCTTTTGTTTCTCTAGAGAACCTTGACTAATACAGACAGGATTCTCGGTAGTGGAGTCAGGCAGACACTGCCATGGTGGTTCACAATGCTCAAAACACCCTGTGCGAGTGTTCCTCAATAACACCTGAAGATGACTCGTGAAGACATAAATCATTTTCCCCTCCTCCACCTGAATATGGATCCTGGTTTCTCCATCAACTGGATTCAAGAAATAAGCAGACTGTGTCTGGCTTTAGTTTCGCATACACATGTGGTAATAATCTCCCCATAACGATGGGGTAAAGGGCACAGATAAAACCAGTCTGGGATCTTGAAAGGCCACAGAGTACAGGTCAGCAGCAGTTACTCTTAAAGCTTCACTTGAAAAAGTAAAAAAAAAAAAATACTGAGCTACAAGGTGGCCATGTATGTGCTTTAAGAAGTGAACGTCTATTAGTAAATCTCACAGGGGTTTTTTGACTGTTTCTGAAGTTAAGGATTGAAGGACAGTATATACATATTTACAGAGGCTGGGCTCACCCTTGTGATGCATTTACCAGCCACTCTCCCTTGCCCCAGTCATCCCAGTGGATTTTGTTTCTTCAACAGGGACAATTTCCCCTAAATGCACCTGCATATTAACTTCCCTAATGTAATTGTTTTTGCCATAGTCCATCTCTGTCTCCAAAACCCTTTCAGAAAGGTCACCGTATACAACAAAGATTTCCAGATTTTGGGGTTTTTACCATTTTCGGTTCTAATACTTTGTTTTGTTTTGTTTTGTTTTAACAAGAATAAAAATATTTTGTAAATTATACTATATGGCTCTATCTTTATAAATATCGTATTTGATAGAAACTACTTTGGACTTTTCTTTATGATCCCTAATTATGATTTAGATCGTTGACCAAAGATTTCTATATTCAGATAAGATGAAGTAGATTTGCCCTCCCACCTGACTCAATCAAAATGTAGGAAACAAAACCATGAAACAGTCATTTTCAGGGCACTCAATCAGCTAACAAAGTACAGTAAGATGAGAAACAGATGATGTGAGCTCTATAACTGCCCCAGCTTATTGATGTGAGAGGGTTTCCATGTATGATGCAAGGAGGTTGAACTCAGGTGGAGCTCATCGGTGTTGAGGACATGAACCTGAGACTCTAGGAAGATCAAGGTGTCTAAAGTGCTAGAGGAGGGAAAATCTCAGAGCAAACTTTTCTGTATTAGTCAGGGTTCTCTAGAGAAACAAAATCAATAGAAAATAGATTAGACGGATAGATGACAGATAGATGAAGATGATAGATAGATAGATAGATAGATAGATAGATAGATAGATAGATAGAGATAACAGATAATAAGTAGATAGACAATAGATATTTATTATCAGGAATTTGCTTACATATCATAGGCTGACACGTCCCAAGATCTGCAGTTGGCAAGCTAGGGACCCAGGAGAGCTGATGATGTAGTTTCAGTCCAACTCCAAGGGCCTGAACCAGGACAGCCAATCACTGCAGTTCAAATGCTGTAGGCTCAAGACCCAGGAAGAGCCAATATTCCAGCTCAAAGTCGGGAAGAATTCTCTCTTACTTGGGGGAGTGTCAGCCTTTTTATTCTATTTGGATCTTCAGCTGATGGGATGAGGCCAACCCACAAACTAGGGAAATGCGCTTTACTCAGTCTACCAATTCAGATGTTAATCTCATCCAGAAACACCCCTCTCCCCAGATGCGCTCAGAACAATGTATGTTTACATACATAAATAAACAAGATTTGTTTTACATACATAAATAAACAATGTTTATTTGGTGCATAAAATTAAACATCATATTCCACTAGAGTATTTAGAATACTAATTAATGCATTATGTAATGAAGTGATCCGAGTTAAGAAAAAAGAACTACCCAAAAGAATTAGGACACAAAAATAAACTCAAAATGGAATAAATATCTAAATGTGAGACCTGAAACCATAAATATCCTAGAAGACAGCACTGGCAATAATTTTTCAGCTGAGCTATAGCAACATTTTTCTAGATACATCTCCTGAGGCAAAGAAAATAAAAGCAAAAATAGCCTATTAGGGCTACATCAATATAGAAAGTTTCTGGGCACCTGGGTGGCTCAGTCAGTTAAGTATCTGCCTTCAGCTCAGGTCAAGATCTCAGGGAGCCTCGAGTCCCACATCAGGCTCCCTGCTCAATGGAGAATGGGCTTCTCCAAGTCCCTCCCTCCCCGGCTCATACATGTGCACTCTCTCTCTCTAAAAAAAAAAATAAATAGAATCTTTAAAAAAAAAAAAATAGAAAACTTCTGGCAGCAAAGGAAATAAACAGCAAAGCTAAAAAACAACCTACCGAATGGAAGAAGATATTTGTAAATGAAAAAAAACAAAAAAACCAGAAAACTTAAAACTACAGAGAATAAATGGATGATTACCAGACTGGAGGTGAGTGGAGGTGGGTGAAAAAGGTGAGAGGGATTAAGAGTACACTTATCAGGGGCACCTGGGTGGCTCAGTCCATTAAGTGTCTGTCTTCAGGGGGTACCTGGGAGGCTCAGTCCTTAAGCATCTGCCTTCAGCTCAGGTCATGATCCTGGAGTCCTGGGATTGAGTCCCGCATCAGGGGACTGCTTCTCCCTCTGACCTTCTCCCTCTCATGCTCTCTCTAACTTTCTCTCTCTCAAATAAATAAATAACCTTAAAAAAAAGAAAGAAAGAAAACCCTAATCATGGATTGTTAGAGAACTCAGACAGAGTTTGCCTCAATATTGGGGGATAATCAGCTCAAGACTCACCACTGCTCTGTTCTCACCAAACAGATCTTGAAAGCAAGACCTACAAGGATTAAACTGTTTCCTAATATGCAACTGTATCCTAGACAAAAGCTCAGGATTATAAAAACACAAAAATATTCAGCACCCTAAGAGACTAAATTTACAGTATCTGGCATTCAGTAAAAAAATCACCAGGCATGTAAAGCCTCAGAAAAGTGCATCTCATAATGAAGAGAAAAATCAATCAATTGAAACTGACCCAGAATTTACACAGATGTTAGAATTACCACAAAAGAACATTGAAACAATTATTATCATAGTATTCCATATATTTAAAAAGTGAACTAGAGTCATGAGGGATATTAAAAAGGTCCAAATTAAACTTCTAGAGATGAAAACTGCAATTTTCTAAAGTAAAAAAATACACTAGATGGACATAACAACAGATAAGATAATGCAGAAGAAAATATTAATAAACTTGAAATAAGGGTAAAAAAAAAAACTATTCACAATGTACAGAGGGCCAACAATAAGAATGATGGCGGATCTCTCATTCAAAGCTGCAAAAAGACAGTGAACCAAAGGCTTTTAAGTATTGAAAAAAAAGAAAAAAAAATCAACCTAAAATTCTGCACACAGTGAAAATGTCTTTCAGAACTAAAGGTAAAATACAGAGGTTTTCAGACATATAAAATCAAAAGTCATTTATTAGCAGCATACCACACTATAAGAAATGTTTTGATGATTCCTCAATGCACATTATTAAGATAGAGTGATCTTCAAGTTCTATTGAACCAAAAATTTTATTTTACTGCTAAATAGCCCTAGTCAACTCATTTTGGTTTTGTTTTGTCATGTTTTATTTTATGTGCCCAATTCTACAATTCTGCCTTTTTTGGGCTTTCAACTCTCAGTTCTCACAATGATCACTTGTCCTTTTCTATAATAGTCTCTCTTTTGTACCTTAATTTGCTGCTTTTAATCAGGGAACTTAGAAACTAGATAAGAAAATGTATTAGGATTTTGAGTAAATGAAGCTAAAACAACTTTATAAGCCTTAAGCCATTAATTTTGTCCAAGACACCTATTCACTCAAGAGCCTTTATCCCCCGGATACATTCCAGAAAAAAAGTAATGTAACAATTATTCTATGGAAAACTACTACATACTGAATGTCCAGTGTGTACTAGTCATCATTCTAAATCCTTCACATACATTAATTTAATCTTTTCCATAGCCTTTTGAACCTCCAGAGTTTGTTTCTAAAGTAGCTAAGTTTAGGAGTAAAGAGGTGAAATGGTAAAGTACTTTAAAGTACCAGCTTTGAAATCCAGAAATCCCAATTTAAAATCTTTGCTCTGCTGCTTCCCAGCAGTACATGTATAGACAGATCACTTAACCTCACATTCTTTATCTAGGAAACTCCAAGAGTCATGCTTTTACTAGCGGATTATCAGCCCCTATAATTACAGGAAGCACAGTATACAATAGGGCATTCAAATTTATATATGAATATATATGCACATATATATGAAGTTATGTGTTATATGTACGAATTTAACCTTCCCAAGATAAACACAGGCACACAAAAAGTTATCACTGTACAATCTCTTAACTCTTGCTAACTTGATCTTACTTTACCAAATAACAATGTCAAGGAAATGGAAATTTTACACATAAATAGCAACTTTCAGATACCTCAGCAATAACTAGATTGATCACCCACCTCTAATAATCTCCCAGGGATAGCAAGGGCCACACAGTTTCCTAAAGGGAACCCAAAGTGTGCCAAGAAAATCAAAAAGGAAAAATCAGGCCCAGCAGCATGATAGGTGGGTTAGATCTAGCCTGTCACTCCAAAGTATGCTGCCAGAATAATCTGCAGGGACAGTGACTTAGCAGTGAACCATAACTCAAGTAACTCAGCCCACAGTTGCACTGCTGAAATAACCCCTATTTAGGTCTGATGCTCAAGGCAGCGCAGGATGTACTGCTCACTTTTAAAGGCACATTAATTCTCTCAAAGTTCATTCAGCATTTTGCGGGCAGCAATCTGTAGGAATGTCATTTCATTTATGCTTTTCAGATATATTTTAAATTTATGGCTTTTTTTTCCCAATTGACCAATAAACTCCAACTGTAGAGTCTGAGTCAGAAGTGGAAACCTTTAGTACATAGGGAGACCTAACCCCTTCTTTGATTTCATTTGGTCCTCAAAATTAATATTGCACTCATCACTGACACTGCTGCTCATGAGTAATTTATATTCTGCAGGATTATTAAGACATCCCACTCAGTGCAGAGTCTCTGGAAGTTAAAGAAAGAAAAGCAATGGATTATCTCTGAAGAGAGGCCAAAGAGTTAATCATTTCAAAGCACAGAGGCAAGAAGGGGCCAAGTCAACAGCAAAGATCATTTGTTAACCCTTTATACACTGACCACTCAATCATCTTCCGGTACCTGTGTCTCTCTCTCTATTCATCTGTCCCAGTACCTCTTCTTCCTTTTTCCCCCTTCTCCTTTCCTCAATCTCTTTCTCCCTTACCTTTATCTTCCCTTTCATTCTTTTCACTATTCCTTATTTAGTATAAAATTCAAGCCTTGTCATTTTATTTATTGAATTATATTTTACTCCTACTCTTTCAAAAACTGGGACAAATGAAAACTTTTATGTGCCACAAGAATTAACCAGTTTTCCATTACGGGTTTTTGTTATGTTTTTGCTCTGAGGCAGCAAGCCTCATATTAGGACCAAAAATATGAAGCTGTTTTTTATTCAAGGCCCCCACGGAATCAAGACTTGACTTTGTCTTCATTGTCATCATTAAAGTGCCTTCAGACCTGTACTACCACCTGTTCTGTCCTTTATTTCTCTTATCTTTCCCATCTTTTTATTATTAAAAATACACATTATTTTTTAAATATTTATTCTGGAAATGTATGTTCAATTTTTGACTTATCTATGTTTTGGTAATAGCCTGAAAGAATGCTTTGCTTTTTTCCCTGAGAAGCTGATAATAAATATGAAAGAAGGACACCAAATAGGCCAATTAAATACCACTTGATCATATAGACTAGTCTTTGATTATATTTTTTAAAAAGTCTTTGAAAACTGGAATTGTATATTATGTAGTTATAAGAGCTGTTTGGGGGGAACTATGGAAATATTCAAGTTCTTTACACAGAGGTGGTCAGTGGAGCAAAATTCATTGGGAATCATGATATATGATAACAATTTTAACAATCTCAAAGCTAGCTTAGTAGAACTAGGGAGTGAAATACTTAGAAACTCAAGAAAAGTGGTAGAACCTGAAAGAAAAAGAAAAAATACAAAACGTATGGATGGACCATAACAACTAGCTACTGCTACAATAACCTCACATTAATCAACAAGTGTATATTGAAGGTCAACTCTATAGCAAGTCCTCTGCCTGATGTTAAAAAGCACACAGAACTGTGCATGCCGTTGTGGGGCGGGAAATAGAAATGCAGTTTGCAGATAAGAACAGGCTGCACTGGAATGTTTAAGAATGGGCCGCTAATGCAGATATGTAGGAATGGCTTCCCACAGAAAGTGGCATATATCCAAATTTTGAAGGGGATTGAGAGGTGAGAAGGGGAAGTGAAAAGATTGCAAGAAGAGGAAGAGGAGAAGCTGGCTCAAATATGGGGAGGCAGGAGAGCACAGACATCTAAAGACATTCAACATGTAGTATCTACCATCAGAGATTTGGATTTTATAATTTTCTACATATATGATATACATAAGTTTTCTTTTTTCCCCCCACTTCCATTTTCTTCATTTGTGTAAGGGCCGTGTAGTAAAGGTAAAGCGAGAGCTCTGGACAGTGACTAGCATAAAATCTAGCACAAAGCATGTCCTACAGGGTCTGATATAATTACATTTCATCTAATCTAGCACAGCATATACTATAGGATATATCATTATTTTATGCAATACAGAGTAAAGGGAAAAATTAAGCTACAGTTGGTATAAGATGCATCCTAATTTCAGAAAAACTAAAATGTAGGAAAAAAATCGGTGTAGCTTAGAATGTGCAAAATACAGTTTATCCCCTCAACTCTGGCATATTAAAACTGAAAAAAAAATCCATATGTAACCATTACCAATTATCAAAATGGATGTGAAAATTTAAACAAAGCATACCAGGATCCCACCCTTGATGTAGTCAGTGCTTCATGATAACAATGTACTTGCTTATTTCTTCTCAAGACATCAAGTAATTATTAAACATTTACTGTTATAATACATTAAACAACCTGTTAGCAGCACTGTTTCTTCCTGCAACAATCCCAGTTGTTGCTCTGCTATTTTTCGGGCAGGCAGTGGTCACTTGGTCAGTATTTTAAGTCCCAATGACAAAAGGGAAGGAACTATGGCCCAAGAAACAACAATAAAAACTGTGTACTCCCTAAAGCGTGGAGCACTGGGTATGGGGAATGGGGAATGAATCTTGGAATACTGGAAAAAAAAAATTTAAGTAACAACAACAAAAAAAAAAACAAAAAAAACTGTGTACTCAAATTAATCTCTATTTGCACAATTACATATCTTTAGCAACTATTTGTTGCTGAATTCCTGAACTATTGTTTACCAATTTTTTAGGTGTACTTAAATAGAAGACCACAGTCCTCACAGGTCACCATTTCTAGGCAGTCTTAAGTTTGGCTGGCTGGAGACACAAAGACTTTTTGAAAGAAGGCCCTGCCTTCTTTACAGTAGAAATGCTCTTTTTCAAAATAAGTGAGTAACACAAAGGGCAATAGGATTCTTTAAGGATTTCCTTGACTTTAATGAAAATAACCGTTGGTAAATTACCTTACTTGTAAATAAAAAAAATATCAAGGGAAAACACCGTTTTTTTTTTTCAGAAATCAAGTTTGAAGTGTTATTAATTCCTAGAAGAGCAAATTGTAAGAAAGATCAGATGTGTGGGCCTGGAGATGCTGTGTGTCACACAGAACGATCTGCCAGGTGAAGGAGGAAGTCCTACAGTTGTTCTTGGTTTGGTTTGGTTTGGGAACAAAGTTTGGTTTAGAAGAAGGAATAAACCACAGAACTGAAGTCGTTCCCCAACATAAGAATTTTTTTTTTTTTTTACATATAAAGCTTGTTTTTAAATTTTGGTTTCTAGTCATCTATCTTCTGGGTCCTTTCCCTCAAAAAAAAAAAAAAAATATATATATATATATATATATATATATATATATATATATATATATATATATAAACTCCAGAAGGGGGAAAAATAAGTGTTCTATATTAGCTTCCTAAAATACCAACTTAATTCTCCCACCTTTAGAAATAGTTTCTCTTCTTAGTTTGTTGAAAGCATTGTAAACCATCTCACTGACTAGTAAACAGGGCTATAAAAACTGAGGAGAAACCGTGGCCCATGTTTGACGTGAGCAATTCTTTGAAAGACCAAGAAGACAAATAGACATGACACATCCACAACAAAAAGTTACAAAAATGTACAGATGAGGGAAGCTCTGCTCTATTCCACATACTTCACCTTATTTAGCTACACAATTTCTATGGTTACTAAGTATGAGAGAGCACTAGCAGGTAAGAAGCACCAAATGAAACAAATAGTTATTAAGTAGTACTAGCAATAGTAATAGTAGTATGTGTTTTATTCAAACACCTATTATTCATATCGCTGCTATGTGCCAGATAATATCCTAACTACCTTCTGCACAGTATCATCCCACTAAACGACTCTCTGTATAGGTAGATATTATTAGGTACGGAAATTTGCCTAAGGTATAGGCTGGGTTAATATCTACCAACAGAAGAGATAAAGCTGGAATTCGTACTCTGGTCTCTCTGGGTAGAAACCTGATTCTGTTCCCATTATACTGTGTATACATACTTGTAGCCAAACATCTATATATGGGCTACAGAGGATGCAAAGAGAAGAGAATACATAACACCAGCTCCTTAAACTCAAAAAGCACATAGTCTAGTTGAGAAGAAAAAGGTATTTAAACAACAGAGAACTAAAGATTCATATAATATTATCTTTGACTTCATCTAGAAAATGTTTCAAAAACAGTAACATGACCAGGAAGAATCCAAATGCATAAAACCCAAGTGACATAGAATATGACTGATCTCACACAAACTATTCTGCTTTCAGAAAAAAACTGTATCTAAATAGAGTCTATGAGAGATTGAGATCCATTATGTAAAATGTATACCTTTTCTTTAGTCATTCAAGGACTCATTCAGACAAGACAAAATTATTTCTTTTTCATACATACAGTTTTATTAATTTATTTAATCTCTTCTGGTCTCTCTCTGGGTTTAAGGTCTGATCAAATTTTCAGGTGCAATCTAGACAGATCCATACTGTCCAAAAGAAGAGCATTCTTCATGCCAATTAGTCATTACGATTCTGTTTACGTTCCTCAAAATAAAAAAAGAGCATGGTGCCTTGATGACTAACAATGAAAGAGATATTAGGGAATTATTATTATATCCTTGGGGGGTGGGGGACTGAGCATGGCATCCATAAAACACCAAAGTTCAGACAAAATTAAAGCATCTCAGAGAAGCAGAACTGTGTGAAACTGCTAGAATCAAATAAAACACAAACAAAACAGAACTAGGGGAGAATAGTAAAGTAGAATCATCAAAAAGGCCAGCCTGCATTGCAATTCAGTAAACAGAAGCAGTGGAATATAGGGAGAAAAAAAAAATACTAGATTAAGGGGATCCAAAATTGAATCCCATTTAGCCAATAATGAAGTCTGTGATCTTGGTAATTCATTTTACATCTCAGGGCCCTGTTTCTGGGTAAAATTGGGAAAATGAACTAGATCAAGGGTTCTTAAAATTCATTTAGGGGAATCACAAGCATAAGTGGAAAAAGGCATCTTTATTTTTTTCTAACTTAAATAAATTCATAGTGTTTCCCCCAATTACAGATGTAAGCAGTAAACCATAGTACTGTAAGCAATACTTGTAGCTTTGTTCCAAATTACAGATATCTTTGCATTACAGCTTAGCTGTTACTGATATCTCAAAATATCACTTACAGTCACCAGCTCTTCAAACTTATAGTAATCATAAATATCTGGCTATTTCTCTTTTATTTTATGCATTGGTAAAGAAGCAAATCCATCACTATATCACAATACTCTTAAAATGTTTTAATAAATGTATGTGAATATAATTCCTCTATAATCCCATGTACGCTAGCTTATGTTTTTTCAAATTTTTTCTGAGACAGGAATTTACTAGATTATTAGTAGGGTCCCATGGCCTTGACAGTCTCAAGGGCCACTCCCAATAACATTGTAGACTCAAATATGTACCTCAGAACAGAAGTCTCACCACTGGCTGGGATGTGTACCAAGAACAAATAATAGCAGGTGAGTGAAGGAAGTGCCTTATGGAGAGTGCACCAACAATCACAAATAATAATGGCATTAGAATCCATTGAGAGCATCTTCAGTTATGACATGAGGAAGAAATGCTAAAGCTAGATCATCAGTGAGAAACACTTACCAAATATACCAACTAGACTGATGCAGACCACAAAACAACCCACCCCTTCAAAAAGGTAAAAGCATGTGGTACCCCAACACTTGCTGGCAATCACTTCCTCATATTGGCTGTTAGATGTCAGCAGGTGACAAGTAGAAAGACACAGGAGATGGTATGGTCACAGAAATCACACTCAGATGGAAGCATATGTACGTGCTTCAATAAGAATGAGAAGAAAATGCATTCTCCAATATGTTAAGTTCATGGCTATTGCTTGCGTACATAAGGTAAAATTATAGTAATGTGCTTACTGCTACAGACCTACTGAAATGAGGCATGTAAACTACTCTGCAAATTGACCCTAGCTTCTTCTGGCAGTGAAAAATAAAAGGCTGCCCTATAAAGAGAAGCATGAGTAAGCTGAGATGGTGTCCAGCAGTGAAAATTTAAAAGTAGAAGGGGATGAGTAGCTGGTATCCTTTAAACTTTTATGTGCATGAGAAATATCAAGGGTTTTTGCTAAGAATGCAGATTCTGGAAACTCCCACCAGAAATTCTGAATCAAGAGATCTTCCAAACTTGTATTTAACAGGCAGACATTCCAGGTTTATTATGATGCAGGTGATCTGCAGACCAGACTTGAAGAAAAACCAGCTGACACTCCTGATTAGTGAATTGTCAGTCCAAGAAATAAAGAGCCAAACCAAAACATCATTTTTGTAAGCCTGTATATACTCTAGCCAAGGCATATGGGCAGGGCTCTGGACATGGGTAAACACCAGAAATGGGTTAAGAGTAGGGTGATCAAGAAGCCAATGAGAAGGCCTTTGCCTTCAAAGATCAAGAGGTATGGAAAATCACAGTGAGACAAGAGGTGATATGATAATTGCAGAGACATAGTAGCTACAACATAAAAAAAAATTAAAGATTCTATTTATTTATTTATTTGACAGAGAGAGACACAGCTTGAGAGGGAACACAAGCAGGGGGAGTAAGAGAAGGAGAAGCAGGTTTTCCACTGAGCAGGGAGCCCAATGCAGGCCTCAATCCTGGGACTCCAGGATCATGGACTGAGCTGAAGGCAGACACTTAAATTTTTTAAAAAACCTGATTTCCCTCATATAGTTACATAAAAGGCACAGCCTATTAAAAATAACATCTCCTTGGGAAGTAGTTGGCTGAGGGCTTTTTGTATGGAAAAGCTCGAACATACAGAGGCAGTTCTGAAGGAACACAAGATTATAAAAACCCCACACTCCTTGTTGACACATTATCTATGCAACAGCACCTGCAAACGGAGACCCAGAGATGCTCAGACTCTGGAATGATCTGGCATCTCCCTCTCTCTGGGTGAACACACAGGGGATACTGTTTCAACCATTTCAGAACTCTGGTTGGAAGCGTACACTGGCCAATGGCTTGGGTGCCCAAATAAAGAGCACAGTACATGAGGAACTGAACTATCTCAACAGTACTGCCAAAAGCCTTGACTCAGTCCAGTAATGAGTTCAGGTCAAGCAAGTTCCACTCTGAGTCCATTATTAATCTTCTCTTTGTGAATCACCAATGAGAAAGCAGACCTTCTTAGCCACCAAGTCCTTGAACCACCACTCCTGCTAAGAACACAAGAGAAGCCCTTGAATCACAGATAAAAGAATTACAGAAGAGGTGTCTTTGGAAACAAATATGCTGACAAATCAGTCCATTGTGTGGCTTCTCTAGAACAAGACGTGAACTTGAAAGTTAGAGAAGGGAGAACATAATGCTGCTACATGCAAATTAGATCTTAGGACTCACACTTCTGAATTTGCAACTGGTCATTAGATGATGCCATTAAGAAGGTGACAGGAATTAATACTCATGGGCCACCTAAGCACCACACTCCTAGATAGGTGTTTTATGTGCACCATTGAATCTGGTAGCCCTAACCAACACTCAGGCTAACAGGACAGTAAAGACTACCAGAATCACAATGTCAGAGATAAGAGGGTGCTCGGAGATCACCCATCTGTGTCCCTCATTTTATACATGAGAAAATAGACACCAAGGGAAGAGAAGAAATGGAACAGGGATAAGACATTCTTTTCTGCTTATCTTATCTAACCTCTTTCCAATGTCCTATGTGGCCTCCCTATAAAAAATCAACCATCAGGTATGTGTATTGCTAGGCACTAAGAAAGTAAGATATTTTTTGGAAGTCAAAATGTATATAGTGGAAATAAACCTCAGTCTGCATACTAATGTGAGGAAGAATAATTTTTAATCTCAAAAATTTTTTGAGCTTCTGATTCCACTGGGAGAGAGAAAGATTAGTGTCAATCAATTTGATTCCCTTTCTTTGCTAAAAACTGTATCTACGTTCCAGGGAACCATGGTTATAAGGGGACACAGTAGAGGGGAACTACAATGTGGTCTTAGGTATCATAATTTCTCTGGTCTAGCATCAGATGAGGTGTTTGTTATCATGTTAGAGAACTTCATCCCTATTTATATATGTTTGTCACTACTAGTCACACATCTTTGTCCATGTTTCTCTTTCTGATGGGTAGATCTACAGAATACTTCCATGCCACAGTTGGAGACATGGGATCTGATCTTACATTAGGGTGCCACCCATTATCATGAGAAACTTCATGACTATTATGACCCTGTCTGCTCAAATTCATTCTGCAGCCATCTCCTCTCATCCCCTCCTTTAAGGTTCTCTCCATGTGTAGATCCTCTCTGCTCTTAGACTCCACAAAGCTTTCCTAAGCTTTGCAGACAACCCAGAGCTATCCCTGGGAGACAGAAAGCACTTGCCTTATCTTTCTAGAGCTGCCATTCAAACAGTAGCCCATTCCACCTGACCCAGAGGAAATTTTCTAGTCCTGGGACTGAGGGAGAAGGAATATTTGCTTCCTAGCGTTCTGTCTGGTTCTCAAACAACATAAATATTTATAAGTAAAATCAAAAGAGACTGACTTCCTCACATTTTTCACCGTGCCACATCCCACAACTGAGGCAGGGAGCAAGAGTCACAGGCTCAGCTTCAGCAATGGTGAGAAGGGATGGTAGGAAATGACTACATGTGCTCATTCTGTTGTAGTAGATTGCCCGAGATTAAAGTCAATGGAAAATAAGGAAGGAGTAAAAGAGACCCAGAGAAGGGGCATTTGCAATTTATCAAGCTATGAAAAACAGTATTTTTTTTTTAGCAACTGCATTGAAGAACATGATACAGAGCAAGATTTTAAAGAAATATAGAGTTTTGGACACCTGGCTGGCTCAGAGGGCTAAACCCTCTGCCTACGATCAATAAGCAAATAGAAAACAAATCTTGCAAATATCACTAGAAAATCATAAAAATATCCAATATCTTGATCTTTGAAACCAAAAAAATGTTTAAAAGAAAACGAAAAATCATTGTTGAAGTACTGATGACCTAATTGAGTGATATACAATGCTCATATAATAAAAGCCTCAATATTATAAAACTGTCAATTCACTTCATAGTGGTTTATACATTCAATGCAATTGTCATCAATGGGGTGCCTGGGTGGCTCAGAGGTTTAAGCCTCTGCCTTTCGGCTCAGGTCATGATCTCAGGTTCCTGGGATGGAGTCCCACATCGGGCTCTCTGCTCAGCGGGGATCCTGCTTCCCCCTCTCTCTCTGCCTGTCTCTCTGCCTATTTGTGATCTCTCTCTCTCTCTGTCAAATAAATAAATAAAATCTTTAAAAGAAAGAAAGAAAGAAAGAAAGAAAGAAAGAAAGAAAGAAAGAAAGAAAGAAAGAAAGAAAGAAATATAGAGTATCTTAACATGATACCAGTGCTTTATTTCTCCTCCTTATTTGCTGAATATTATGACCTTTTAATCATATCTGGTGTGCTTTCCTGCAGCTCTAGCCATTCTTAATGACCCAACCTTCTGGAAGCCAAAGGTAAATGTCAAGCCTCTTGGTATGGATGCATCCATTCAACCAGGCATTAGCAATCCTTTTAAAACAAGAGAGAGTATCATTTAATTTAACTCCTACTCAATTAAGTCTATAAGACAGTTACATTTTCAACAATAAGAAAATATTATGAACAAACTTTTGAATCCTGTTCAAAATTATTATAATTAATTTAAATCAATTTAAATTCTCCATTTGTTGTCATAAACACATTAATGACCTGCTAGTGTGAGGCATTTAATGTCTCTGTTGATAAGCTTAATTATGAAGGGGAGAATTGGGGTTTTCTGATGATGTTTTCTAGAATTTTACAAATTATTTAAAAATATGATATTCAGTTTTGCCTGGGGGTCAAAGAAGGTTTTGCAGAGGCAAATCGAGAGCATATTTGAAAGACTCAACTTGTGTCTGTGTATAACAGCTTCTTGGAGTGTCAGTTGGAAGATTGTGCCATGCTGTTAATTTGAAAGTAACAACAAATTTTCAACTAACTCTGCGTTTATCTTGACAAATCCTTTGGGCATACTTTTAAAGGTGAAATGTGCATACTCCATGACTTCATTTCTAGGCAAGGGTTTTGTGGTGCTAATCGTGAACTAAGGAATCTAATTATACAGTCCTCAGAAAGCCAGGAATCTGCCCAAAGTTGGGCAGAGTTTAAAACAAAGTCTACTTCATGCAGTTCCTACTTCTCCTGACTATTGGATTTTTATTTATTATAGCAGATTTATCATGTGCCAGATAATTTCACATTCATGGCTTTTCTAGCATTCAATTTATCAAGGAGAGTGGTGCCACATCCTTCTGTATTTTATCGCAAGTACCATCAGGGTACGAGAGACAGGTTCTCTTTCTCCTACAGTGACTTTACCACTAAATCATAATTCATAACGATGTGTCTTTCCTGGGTTCAATTTTTAATGTTGTTTCCCTTTTTGGAATGTTTACATAACAGGAAAAAAAAGTGTTATATATGAGTCACATCCATATCACTCATGTGTTCTTTACTGAGAGGATGAAACCAGATAGCTAAAAAAACACTCTGCGATTTTAGCTACTCGTTTCGGATTTTTTTTTTTTTTTTTGGAAGTTGCATACTTTTTCATTATCAAAGACAAGAAAAATGAGGAGAAACATGATGAGGGCTGAAGTCATGACGTTCACTTTCTTTCCAAGTTTAAAAAGTGAGGTTGTTAGTGATATAACACATTCATTATATGGTATTCAATCAGTTAGAATCAGGACCATATGGATTAGTGAAGGGTCATTATCCATCAGTAAATGAAGTTATTTTCTTTTGATGCTATTTTTCATGTTATGAACATAGTAACTGAAGAAATTCATTTTACTTCACAAAAGAGCAACAGATCCTCTTTCTCTTGAGAATTGGGCTTGTTCTTTCTTAATACTGTTCTCTCCCCATTCCCTTATTTCCTTGTAGAGACCCTACCTGCACCACAAAGTACATGACACAGTTAACTCCTATAGGAAACACTCACTCTGAAGATCCCCAGTTTTATTTCCATGAAAGCTAATATAGATTCTTCAAATAGAGGCATTTTCAACAAGGCTGAATATCAGAGAACAGTATCTTTCCAAAAAAGTACAACCTTCTTCAAATGACTTGCTAGTGAATTATTAGAAAGCAGTGGAATCACACCCACTTTGTTGACTTTCAACAAAGCACCTCATCTCTCTGAGCCTCTGGTGCCTCATTTGTAAATTAAGAACAAGTCTTGCTCTCAAATTTTAACAACTTTCCGACCTTTATTCAACTTTGTTGTAAAGAGTAACAAACTGCGTTATCTGGATTCGATGGCTCTTATTTTAATTAATAATAAATGTGACTATCAAAATTCCATTTCAAAATCTTTATCAAATTCATTTGGTCTCCTTTTGTCTGGATAGAGCTATCATTTCTGAACAAAAGGACATTTTCCCAAAATTTTCAGAGATTTAAGTGATGGGTATTTTAAATCTATTTTTTTTAAGATTTTATTTATTTGACAGAGAGAAACACAGCCAGAGAGGGAACACAAGCAGGGGGAGTGAGAGAGGGAGAAGCAGGCTTCCCGCTGAGCAGGGAGCCCAATGTAGGGCTCAATCCCGGGTCTCCAGGATCATGACCTGAGCCGAAGGCCATAGCTTAACCAACTGAGCCACCCAGGCGCCCCTAAGTGATGGTTTTTTATGCTCAAGAGTTGTGAATAGGCCAGTCTAAGAATATTTGCATGAATGCAGTGACTTGTTATTAGCTTGGCAAAGGTTTCAGCATTGTATTAAAAAGTTAATAGCTGTTTGTAAGCATTCTAGAGATCAGTTATTACCTACTCGCTCTAACTTAAATTCTCGTTTTACGCTAATAGTACCTAAATTGCTCATTGAAAGTAACTTGAGTCCTGAGGTAAAAATGAACTAAATATTACCATATTACATAAGAAAAATTTATAATAATGAAGACTAGATGACTTTAGGATCATCTAATAGGTTATGAGTTAAAAATAAATAAATAAAAGCCCAATACATTAAATTAATCTACAAAATACTTTTTCAGTAAAAAAAGAAAAACCAGATCTAGAACAATGTGATGTTTTCAAGCAACTTAATGAATAAATTAAATTAAAAAAATGCAGAAGTCAGTCATAGCAAAATGGCCCCCAAACATGCTTTGGGTGGGAAAAAGTTTGATACACATAGTGTACACTCAGTAAACATCAGCTTTCCTAAGTACAATTATTATTACAGAGCCTGAGTCTCTGTTTTACTGCTGGACAAATTTTAGCTTTGACAAATAGTCAATAGTCAAAGTTTTTGTTTCTTTTTTTTCATATTTTATTTACTTATTTGACACAAAGAGAGATCATAAATAGGCAGAAAGGCAGACAGAGAAGGAGGGGGATGCAGGCTCCCCACCGAGCAGAGAGACAAATGAGGGGCTCCATCCCAGGACCCTGAGATCATGACTTGAGCCAAAGGCAGAGAGCCACCCAGGTGTCCTACAGTTTTTGTTTCTTGACTAATCTGTCTTGAGAAAAACATTCCCCATCTCCATAAACATAAATGAGGTTGTAGCATTCTGGATTTTGTGGTTGTGGTTATTTTGTTTTGTTTTTAATTTTTTATCATTTTTTGACAAACACACTAGCTACTTAATCTCAAAATATTTTTCCTTAGAGCCACTGTTGCCTGCCTTTGAAAGACCTTTCCCATTTAAAACCACAAACAATTGTAAGTGTTATATTAAAGACCATAGTATTCTAAATTGAATTCATTTTTGAATGAAATGTTGCCTCGTCTAAATTTTAACCCAAACCAGGGACCTGGGGACAAAAGGCTTGATAAAATTATACATTCACTGTCATTAATCTCAGTAAAACATCACATGTGTGCATGTACATATTTAGACAGGTATGAGTATATGGCCATGGATATATGCATAACTATCCACATAGGATATAAACTCGAATTGTAAAAACGGTATGTCTAAGAGATAGAAATAAGATTATTTTTATCATTAAAAATTTCTGTTTTCTAAACTTAATATGAAGAATATGCATTACTTCTATAAGCAACATAAACAGTAAACTTTAAAATAAAGTGTATCTGGTGATGGTTGCACAGCAATAAATATATGTCATAGCCCTGACTTATACACTTAAAAGTGGTTAAGACAGAAAATTTCATGTTATATGTATTTTAGCACAAAAGGATAATAGTAACAATAATAATAAAAAGTATGTCTAAGCTATAAAACTGAATAAGTAATAATCACCATTCTAGGGCAAATATTATTCCCACAAGACCACTTGCCTCTTGTAACCCATTACACCTGGATCCCAAATTGGGTTCTATAGAAAGCATTACTGCTAAAGGTCAGTGTACCCTGTAGTACCCACTGAACCAGATGAAAGTGAGATTTTCTCAGAGTAAGTCTAGCTGCAGGGTCATTCTGGGGTAGTGTGGGTAGGCTACAGTTTCTAATTACAAAAGCAAATTATATGTTTATTCAACAAATTTGATGGGTATATGGAGGCAGATCAATAAAGGCAGATTTGTCAGAATTATTCACTATTCATATTTGAGTATTACTTCTATAAATCTGAGGTCACACCATGTTTATTATTTTACAGTCTTACTGTGTACACTTGCAATGTCATTAAATGTTTTTCTAAACAATAATTGTGTGGCTGCCTACATATGTATCAAATCACTTAACAAAGCGCTTGTGCTTCATCCTTTAGGTTTTTCTCCATGAGAGAGAGTAATGCCATGAGCATGCTTATACACATAGCAGTTTCCCTCTGTGCATAATGTCATTCTCCTACGTTTTTTATTAATTAGCAAATTCAATTCTTAGAGTAGTTTTAGATTCACAGCAAAATTGAATGGAAAGTACAGAGAGTCCCCACACACGCACAGCCCTTCCCACGGTCCACATCCCACACTGCAGTGTGCATTTGTTATAACCCATGACCCTACACTCATCCATCATAATCATACAAAATCCATAGTTTATTTTAAGGTTCACTCTTTGAATATCTCTTTTTATACCTAATATATCCTCCTTAAGCTAGACCTCTTGAAGTGGGACTGCTGATATAAAAGATATGAACATGGAACCAAAATTCACAAGTGTATATATACATTCACAAATGATATTTTCATAAGTATTCAGTTTCTCACTGAGTTTTAGCCTGAGTCATTCTTTTGATGTCACATAGTAATTAAGGATCAGAAAAACATGGGTTCAAATCCCAGCTCTGGACTTCCTGGCATGATGTCCTTTTTGGAACCTGGCTTCTAAGCTTTTCAGTTCCTTCCCACAAAAAACAGGGATAGTAATCACCATCTCATGCGATCATTTGACAACTCAATAAAATCATGTGCATAACTTGCTCAGCACAGGGCCTAGAGTCAGTGGCACTTTTGCCAAGAATGTGCTTGAGGCCAGGCTGTAAATGTAAGTAAGTCAAAGTTCTGAAAGTCTGGGTCCTTTCCTGACATTTTAGTAAGATATATTATATGCAAAACATCTATCTCCTCCAACTAGAACACCTACTTTGATCTCAGAGATCATCAATTAGAATCCAGGTTCTCTAGTTAAGTGACCATGGGATCAACTACTCTGCATAATTCACAGCATGGTCAATGGGATGATGTGATCCCAATTCATCCTTTTCTTCTCATCCTGGCCAGAATTTACTGTGGATAAATACACTTCCTCCCTCCACTGACTTTGAGCTTAGCCATGTGACTTGCTTTGGTCAATGGCATATAAGCAGACTTATATTATACCACATCCAGCCAAAGGCTACAAATGAGCTCTGAGGTTTTGACTTACCTTCCTGGGCTCCTTCCCTGCACCATGAGAAAAACATGCCCTTGTGCCACTGCTCTTCCACCTGTGCCCTAGAAATGAAAGACACATGGAACAGATGTAAACTCCACTGCACCCAAGCCACATACCACTGGGGAAAAATTAATGTTTGTTGTCTTAAGCCGTAATATTTGGGTGCCCTCACTTGCTAATACCCATGGTTGTTAATTCCTGCCAACACAGACATACTTTACTTCAGAAAAGACATCAAGGGAAAGGAAGGTGCCTCGTGAGGAGGCAAAATTGTTCTGAGACATTTACTAAAAGCAGTACCACCACAATGTCCCAATCCTCCTTTTCCCATAATAAAAGCAAGGTAATATGGAGTGTTAGCAAAGACAATATGCTTGAGAAACTAGAGCCAAGGTCCCAAGGTGGACAGGCTGGTAATGGAAATCTGCCTTGTCTCACTTTGGTTATTCCTCTCTTGGGGTGATTTATAAGGTGATAAAAGACTTCAAGCTGCAAAAGGTACTTAGGCTGTTAAAAACCTGCTTTTTATGATCCCTTGTTCTTTATAGTACATGTTGTTTCATTAATCAAATGCTTATTCTATTAGAAGTCCCAACCCTTTAAGATGGTGGGACATTTCATTTTTATTGCCCTGAAGTGACATTAAAATCCACATGCTACCCAGCAGGTCACTGGTGAATTCTTAGTGTTCAGACTCTGTATCTCTGTCCTTTTTGATCCTATCTATTTTGGTAGTATTTCAAACTTCAAGTTATTTATTTATTTATTTATTTATTTATTTATTTATTTATTTATTTATTACATTTTACTTTGTGTCGATACTGGAATAGATGCTGAAAAAGTTGGCCAACATCCTTTTTTTCCTCCATTACCATATATTTAAAGTCTAGAGCCAGCCACTGATGTCATAATCAGGCACACGGGCTTGTGCAGTACCTCATTTCTTCTGGCCTAAGCTTAGGCTAGCTCAGTCTTATCTGCAAATGGTAAAATTAGATAACCTTACCCGTCAGCAGAGAGGAAAACCTGAATTGTTCCCTTGTCAAAGATGGGTTTTATAATAGACTTTTTCCTGTGCCTTTTTTCGACCAATGTAATGAATTTTTCATTTTCTAGTTTTAAGTTTTAGGCTCTTCTGAGTAAACTATATAATTATTTCTAACCATAGATCATTTGTAATCATATAATAGCCACTTCATTCATTATAAGTAGATGGAATATGCATTAGATAGGTAGAAAAATAAACTAATACAATCTAATATAAATAACATTTTCACTAAATTATCAATATTTATATGTAAAAACTTATAAATAATGCAGAGCCTTTAGAAAAGCAACCCCTGCCTTATTGCATAGACTACAAAAGCAAAGATTAGAAGCATTCCTAAAGAAATGACAGATTCCAAACTGCTAGAACAATATTTAATAAACAAGCTCTTACTTTCTACATGAGAAAACAGAAACTAGGAATAAAAAAAATCACAGAGAAACATATAATCCCTCCCAGCACCATATTCTCTGGGAAGGGGAACCCACTTCTGACAAGGTGTTGGCAGGACCATGCTCCATTGGAAGGCACTTGGTATTTTTAGTATATCTTCACTGGTTTCTTCTTTTGTATCTTCGAATAGGCATAGATCTCCCATGTTGGAGGAAAAATATATATATTTAGTAATATCCCATTGTGTATATGGACCACATCTTCTTTATCCATTTGTCTGTTGAAGTGCATCACAGCTCTCTCCACAGTTTGGCTATATGGACATTGCAGCTATGAACATTGGGGTACATATGGCCCTTCCTTTCACTACATCTCTTTCTTTGGGGTAAATACCCAGTAGTGCAATTGCCAGGTCATAGGGTACCTCTATTTTTAATTTTTTGAGGAACCTCCACACTGTTTTTCAAAGTTGCTACAGCAGTTTACATTCCCACCAACAGTGTAAGAGAGTTCCCCTTTCTCCACAACCTCTCCAACATTTGTTGTTTCTTGCCTTGTCAATTTTTGCCATCATAACTAGTATAAGGTGGTATCTCAGTGTGGTTTGATTTTAATTTAACTGATGGCCAATGATGTCTGTTCATGTCTTCTGCCCATTTTTTGACTTGCTTTTGGGTCTTGAGTTTGAGACGTTCTCTATCAATCTTGGATATCAGCCCTTTGTCTGTAGTGTCATTGCAAATATCTTCTCCCGTTCCATGAGTTACCTCTTTGTTTTGTTGACAGTTTCCTTTGCTGTGCAGAAGCTTTTTATCTTGATGAAGTCCTATAAGTTCATTTTCACTTTTTTTTCCCTTGTCTTTGGAGACATGTTTTGAAAGAAACTGCTTTGGGCAATGTTGAAGAGGTTACTGCCTATGTTCTCCTCTAGGATTCTGATGGATTGCGGTCTCATACTGAGCTCTATTCATCCATTTTGAGTTTATCTTTGTTTATGGTGTAAGAATGATTGAGTTTCATTCAAAATTCATTCCATGTCCAATTTTCCCATCACCATTTACTTATTAGGGTCCGTGATCAAAGAACCGAGGCTTATACAAAAGTGAAAGTGAAGCAGAGCTTTATTTCACACCAAGCATGGAGAATTATACTGGCCCCGGGCCAGGGTCACTTCCCAAAAGAGAGAGAGAAGCCCCACCTATTTTTGTAAGCTACCTATTATGGGGAAAACCTCACCTCAAGCTGACCTGACTCATGTAGCTTGCCTGAGTTAATTCTTTCACTCTACTGTGATGAATACATTTAATCCCCACAGAGTGGATTACCAGGGGATCTCCACTGGTCAGGGTCTGGGAGTTTAAGAAGATTAACTGACTGGGCGTTCCCACCTGTCCTAAGTACTGGGAACTGGCTACCCATTCATAACTTGCTTCTCCATACCTCCCGGGACAGGAGGTTAAGGGGGTTACCTGATTGGGCATCTCCCCCAACCTGGCATGCCTTTGTTTTCCAGGGGCCCTTTGCCCATTTCTCCCAGAGCTGTTTTTCTGAGTAAACAAGATGGTGACCTGGATTTCTAAATAGGTCCTTACATACTGAAGAGACTGTAGTTTTTCCATTGGATATTTTTTCCTGCTTTGTTAAAGATTAGGTGACCATATAGTTGAGAGTCCATATCTGGGCTCACTATTCTATTCCACTGATCTATGTGTCTGTTTTTGTGCCAGTACCATGCTGTCTTGGTCATCACAGCATTATAATATAGCTTGAAATCAGGCAACATGATGCCCCAGCTTTGATTTTCTTTTTCAACATTTCCTTGACGATTCGAGGTCTTTTCTGTTTCCATACAAATTTTAGGATCATTTGTTTCAACACAGTGAAAAATGTTAACAGTATATTGATCAGGATGGCACTGAGAGTATAGATTGCCCTGGGCAGCAAAGACAATTTAACAATGTTTATTCTTCTGATCCATGAGCATGGAATATTTTTCCATCTTTTTGTGTCTTCTTTAATTTCTTTCATGAGTGTTTTGTAGTTCCTAGATTATAGATCTTATACCTCTTTGATTAGGTTTATTCCAAGGTGTCTTATGGTTTTTGGTGCTATTGTAAATGGAACAGATTCTCTAATTTCTCTTTCTACAGTTACCTTGTTAGTGGATAAAAAAGCAACTGATTTTTTTAAAAGATTTTATTTATTTATTTATTTATTTAACAGAGAGAAACACAGCGAATGAGAGAGAACACAAGCAGGGGTAGTAAGAGAGGGAGAAGCAGGCTTCCTGCTGGCAGGGAGCCCGGTGCAGGGCTCAATCCCAGGACTCTGGGATCATGAAGAGATCTGACTGAGCCACCCAGGCGCCCCAAAAGCAACTGAGTTTTCTGCATTGATTTTTTATCTTGCCATATACTGAATTGCTGTATAAGTTCTGGTAATTTGGGGATGGAGTCTTTGGGTTTTCCACATAAAGTATCATGTCATCTGCGAAGAGAGAGTGTCTGACTTCTTCTTTGCCTTTATTTCTTTTTGTTGTCTGATTGCTCTTGCTAGGACTGTTAGTACTACGTAGAATAATTGTGGTGAAAGTGGGCATCCTTGTTGTGTTCCTGATCTCAATGGAAAAGCTGTCAGCTTTTCCCCATTGAGAATATTCGCTGTGGGTTTTTCATAGATAGATTTTATGAAGTTGGGGAATGTTCCATCACTATACTCTGAAGAGTTTTGATCAGAAAAGGATGTTTATTTTGTTAAATGCTTTTCTGCATCAATTCAGAGGACCATGTTGTTCTTGTCTCTCCTCTTATTTATGTGTTCTATTACATTGATTGATTTGCAAATGTTAAACCACCCTTGTATCCCAGGGATAAATCCCACCTGGTAGTGAAGGATAATCCTTTTAATGTACTGTTGGATTCTATTAGCTAGGATTTTGTTGAGAATTTTGGCATTCATATTCATCAGGGATATTGGCCTGAAATTCTCCTTTTTGATGGAGTCTTTGCTAGTTTTGGGATCAAGGTAATGCTGGCCTCATAGAAACAGTCTGGAAATTTCCCTCTTATTTCTATTTTTTGAAACAGCTTTAGGAGTATTGGTATTATTTCTTCTCTGAATGTTTGGAGAATTACCCAAGGGAATCCATCAGGTCCCGGACTCTGTTTTTTGGGAGATTTTTGATCACTGCTTCAATCTTGTTCCTGGCTATTGATCTATTCAGGTTGTTAATTTCTTCTGTTTCGGTCTTGGAAGTTTATAGGTTTCCAGGAATGCATCCATTTCTTCCAAGTTGCTTAATCTATTGTCATATAGCTGTTGGTAATAATTTCTGATGATTGTATTTATTTCCTTGGTGTTAGCTATGATCTCCCCCCTCTCATTCATAATTTTATTAATGTGGGACTTTTCTCTTTTCTTTTGGATAAGTTGGCCAGTGGTTTATCAATCTTTTGGGGGGGGTAGTTTATCAATCTTTTTAATTCTTTCAAAGAACCAGCTTCTAGGTTTGTTAATGTGTCCTACTCTATTTCTGGTTTCTAATTCATTGATCTTCACTCTAATCTTAATTATTTCACTCCTCATGTGTGGGTTAGGTTCAATTTCTTGTTGATTCTCCAGATCCTTAAGGTGTAAGGAGTTTCTGTATTTGAGATTTTTCTTTCTTTTTTTTTTTCTTTGTGGAGGGAGGCTAGGATGGATATGTATTTCCCCTAGGACCACCTTTGCCATATTCCATAGGTTTGGGATTGATGTATCTTCTTTCTCATTGGTTTCTATGAGTTGTTTAAGTTCTTCTTTGATTTCCTGATTAATCCAAACATTTTTGAGCAGGATGGTCTTTAGCTTCCAAGTGTTTGAATTCCTTCCAAACTTTTTCCTGTGCTTGAGTTCCGGTTTCAAAACACTGTGGTCTGAGAATATGCAGGGAAAAATCTCAATTGTTTGGTACCAGTTGAGACCTGATTTGTGACCCAATACCTGTGATCCACTATTCTCTAGAAAGTCCCATGCATGCTCAAGAATAATGAGTATTCTGTTGTTTTAGGGTGGAATGTTCTGTATCTATGGGGTCCATCTGGTCCAGTGTGTCATTCAAAGGTCTTGTTTCTCTGTTTTCTGTTTAGATGACCTGTCTATTACTGACAGTGAAGTGTTGAGGTCCCCTACTATTAATGTATTATTGTCAGCATGTCTCTTTATTTTGGTTAACAGTTGGTTTATGTAGTTGGCTGCTCCCATGTTAGGGGCATAGATATTTACAATTGTCAGATCTTCTTGGTGGATAGACCCTTTAAGACTGATGTAGTGTCCTTCTGTATCTCTGACTAAAGTCTCTAGATTGAAACCTAACTTATTTGATAAAAGAATCACTACTCCACCTTTCTTTTGACGCCCGTTGGCATGAAAGATGGTTTTCCATCCCTTCACTTTCAGTCTGGATGTATCTTTAGGTTCAAAGTGAGTCTCTTGTAGAGAGCATATGTACAGTCCTGTCTTTTTATCCAATTTTCAACTTTGTGCCTTTTTATGGGATCATTTAAGCCATTCACATTGAGAGTGATTACTGAAATGTAAGATTTTATTGTCATGTTGCTTGTGAAGCTTATGTTTCTATAGACCGTCTCTATATATTTCTGATCTGTATCACTCTTGAGGTCTTTCTCCTTTAATAGAACGTCCCTTAATATTTCTTGCAGGCCCAACTTAATGGTAACATATTCTTTTAGTTTCTGCTGGTCCTGCAAGCTCCATGTCTCCATTCATTTTGAATGATAGTCTTGCCAGATAAAGAATTCTTGTGTGCATATTCTTCTCATTTAGTACCCTGAATATGTCTTGCCAACCCTTTCCAGCTTGCCAGTTTTCTGTGGACAGGTCTGATATTATTCTGGCGTTCCTCCCTCTGTAGTAAGGTATCTCTTCCCCCTAACTTCCCTTAACATGGTTTCCTTCATTCTAAGATTTGAGAGTTTTACTATTACATGCCTGGGCATTGGTCTACTCTTCTTGATCAGGAAGAGTGTTCTCTCTGCCTCTAGGACACAAATGCTGGTTTCATTCCCCAGATTAGGGAAGCACTTGGTTACGATTTGACTAAATATATCTTCTAGTCCTCTCTCTCTCTCTCTCTCTTTCTCTCTACCCCCCTCAAAGATCACAATACTACTGAGACAGAAAAGTTTCTTGGCATCATTTATTTCTCTAATTCTGTTTTCATGAATTTTAAGCTGTTTTTTTCCAGGCCTCCTCCTACTCCTACTTTTATATCAATTTTTCTTCAAGATCACTAATTCATTCTGCCTCATTTATCCTATCTGTTAGAGTATCTAGATTAGATTGTATCTCATTGATAGCATTTTTAAGTTCTGCCAAATCTGCTCTCTTTTCTGCCCTTAGAGAATCAATGTTGCCAATAACAGCTTTCTCCAGCCTAATGTCCTCATAATTGCTATCCCAAAGTCTATTCTTGACATCTTGCTTACATCCATGCTCATTTGATCTGCAGGAAAGGCTACTGTCTCTGGGTCTTTTCTTTGTTGGGAGTTTCTCCTCCTAGTCATTCTGTTGAGTTGTGGTTGTGGGGATGTACAGTCAAAAATACCAACCACAAGCCAGGCAAAATGCACTGGTTCAGAGCAGTCAGAAGTCACCACCAAAAAGAAAAAAAGAAAAGAAAAGAAAAAACCCAGCCAAAATCAGACCCAAGAGTAAGATTTATGATGTACAAAAACAGGAGCAAACAAAAAGACCAAAAAAACAAAAATAAATAAGTAAAAAACAAATACAAGTAGCCCAATATAAAAGAGGGGGGTGATAGGAAGGTGGCGATAATCCCTCAATGTGGGTGAGGAAGGGTATTTCAGTTCTTCCTGGGTGTATTTTGTTTGCTTTCTTAGTAAACAAGAAAGCTGAGTGATACAGAGAAATTAAAAGTTATTTCATATATATATATACATATATATATATATAAAGATAGTATTGAATAGGGAAAAAAGTACTACATTGAAGCTTATATCTATATCTGTATATATCTCTATCTATGTATATAAAAATATGTATGAAAAAGTTCAAGTTAAAAAGTTACTATGGATTATGTTGTATTAAGCATCTAGTTGAAATGATAAGTAGGTAAAAAAAATGAAAAAGAACTTAAGAACTTTAAAGAGAGAGAGAGAAGTTGTATCTAAGAAATATACAGGCTATGAGACATACCAGGAGCCTAATATACTGTTTTACCTTTGAGTTGGGGTTTTACAGTTTTATGGTGACCCCGTGGTTGGTCTCTGTTCTTTCAGCTTGTCTTCTGGGGGAGGGGCCTGATGCACTTTTTCAGTCAGTCCCACTTGGGTGGAGTTGCCTTCTCCCCTATCAAGGGGCTGGGTTCCATGGAAACCAATTTCTCAGGCTTTTGTTCTCTGGAGGCTTTTGTTCTCTTTCACATCTTTTCAGAGGGTCAAGGTAAAGGAAAACGTCTGCACCCAGACCTCCTCTGCTGTAGAGAAGAAAAACCACAGTCTGTTCCACCCTGAATCCTCTAGAGCACATAGACTTCCCCTCTGCAAATGCCACTGAATACCGTAGCCTCCTAAGCCAGTGCCCCCAGGGACCCTCACAGTGGTCGACCAAGGCCCCCACTTGTCTCTGCAACCTCATGCCACCAAAACCGCAAATGACCCCAGTCCCGGTGAGCCCTGGCATCATCAGCTGCCCTTCCTGGGACCATGCGCTCCAGTCCAAGTCAGGTCCTCTCAGATGCAGGTGGTGGCCATGGTGGCAGTGGCAGCAGCAGAGGTGGCAGCTGCCAGCCCCAGGAACTGCCGACTCGAGTTCCAGCCAGGTCCTCTCAGGCACCAGCTGGTGGCAGCTGCAGCTGGTTGTGGGCTTAGGTCTGTGCCTACAGCTGCTATCCCAGCATTTACTCTTTTAGCCCCTTTGTTCTGTTTGAACACTGTTATCAGTCCCTTCCCATCTCGCAGCGAGGGTCTCCAAGCTAGGGCTGGTCCCCAAGCACAGGGCACTTTTGCACTAAGGTATTATTTTCCAGTGGCTAGCTTCTGGTGGTCCCCTGCCCCTTCTGTTTTTCCTCCAATATCTGTCAGCACATCCCAACTCCATCGTTTGCCCCCATAGAGATCCAGACGTGTATAATCTTACATCTCAAGCTGATTTCATGGGTGTTCAGAGTGGCTTGGTAGATTTCCAACTAAATTCAGGGGACTGGTTGAAAAGAAGCCCCCCCACACACCATTTCTCCAGCATCTTGGTGGAACTCAAGAGACTCTATAGTTTTAAGAGAACAAACTGAGGGTTGCTGGAGGGTAGGTGGGTGGGGGGATAGGCTAAATGGGTGATGGGTATTCTTGTTGGGGTGATGTTATATGTAAGTAATGAATCACTGAATTCTATTCCTGAAACCAACACTTCACTCTATATTAACTCATTTGAATTTAAATTAAAAATAATAAAATAAAAATTAAAAAGATTAGACTCTGACTGTCCCTTCTTTCTTGAAAGATTGCTATAATAACTATTCCTCATCCCACCTGCAAGGCCATCCCTGTTGCATCTCCTGCACTAGCTCTTCCTTTTCCCTTCATCATCTAGCATAACACTGAGCCGCAATCTTTACCATCCCTTTCTATGCATTCTCCCTCTGAGCACTCATTGAGTTTCACGTGACATGTGAGGATGATCCTGAGGCATCTGTCCCTAACACAGATCACATGACTATGCTTCACTGTCTGCAGTGAATTTCTTCTGGGATGGTTATATGTAGCTGTCTCACCTTCATTCGCAATTCCCAAAACATTTACTGTGTGTCTCTTAGAAGCAGACCAGTCAAAGCATCATGCTTCCTAGTCCTGTGACCCATATACCAATCCAGCCCTCCTTTGCTTCACATGTGGATTATTATAGTTTATGCCCCTTAGGTGGCCTAAACCCAATCTCTGCTTCCTCTGCTTTACCAGGAAAACCAGTGATTCCAAACCAACCGTGCGCTTAGAGTCAGCCTATTGTGCTTTCATTTTTAATTTTAAAGCATGTGTCTAGTTCTCAAACAAAAATTCTTATTTAGTAGGTCTTATACAGGGCTCCAAAATTTATATTAAAACACACACACACACACACACACACACACACACACACACACATTATATTAGTTTCCTTAGTCAGCTGTAATGAAGTATTACAAACTGCATGGCTTAGAATTCTAGAAATGGATTATTTCATAGTTCTAGAGGTTGGAAGTCTGAAATCAAGATGTCTGCAAGGCCATACTCTTTCTAAAGACACTGAGGAAAGGTCAAGTCCACATCTCTCTCCTAGTTTCTGGTAGCTGCTGGTGTTCCTTTGCTTGTAGATGGCCATCTTCTCCCCTGTCTACACATCATCTTCCCTCTGTGTTTCGTCTCTGGTTGCAAACTGCAAACTTCCCATTTTTATAAAGAAATCAGTCATATTGGATAAAGGCCCACCCTAGTAACCTCATTTTAACTTGATTGTCTCTGTAAAGAGCCTATTTTCTAATAAGGTCACCTTTTGAAGATGGAAGTTAGGACTTTGACATATTTTTGAAGGGACACAATTCAATGCATAACACAAGTAATCCTTATCACATCATAAATTTGTGAACCACCGATATAGACCAAGAATCAGCAAATTATGTCCCACAGGCCAAATCTCTTGCCATTTTCAGAAATAAAATATTACAGGGACATAGCTATACCTATTCGACTATGTTTTGTCTGTTGCTGCTTTCCCACTATGACAGCAGAGTTAAATATTTGCAACTGAGACTATATGGCTTGTAGAGCCTAAAATAGCTACAGAAAAAGTTTGCAGACCCCTGCTTTACACCACTGATGCCCAAAGTGATGGGCAAGGAGGTGACTTTGTGTTATACCATATATGGAACCAAATAACATCTAATCCTATAGTGAGAAATGTATTCTCTTTAATATTCTTCCCATCGTTATGGTGATATAAAGGAGATTTGTTTTGTTAAGAATCTTTAACAGCTTTTCAATACTTGTTTATCTCTTTATAATAAAAAAAGAACAGACTTCAAGCTTACAAACTTGGGCAGAAAACAGTATCTACCTAGAATTCATCATATTTTCACTGGATTTATTTTTCATGTGTATTTCAATTAATGGCAAGTGTTATTTATTTTTCATATAAAAGTACTAATGCAATTTCCTCTTAAAATAAACCATTTAAATAGAAAAACTGTTCAAAGAAAAATATGTTTCTATAGTAAAAAATGGTACTCAGATATTAAAAAAAAAAATTCAAAGGTGTTCCCTAGTGGTTGAGGTCTCAGAAACACTGCTACCGTCCAATGTTGTCTCGTGTTCATCATGCCCCTGCCCTGCTCCAGCTCTTTCAGTAGGTTCCCTCTTCACCATAGCATCCAAGACTATGCACCATCTGCTCCTACCCAATTACAATATTAGCCACATACCACCCATGCTAGACATAAGCCACTCATGAGCCAGAGTGGAGGAAGGCGGAAGGAAAACAATAAACAAAAGAGGCAGTGTCTGAGAGGAGAGATATTTTTAGTCAGTATTATTCTGCCCATTCTTTCTGTTTAACACATCTGGAAGTCTTTAATAAAGGAAATTTTTTTGTGTGTTGTTTTTGTTGTCTGGGTGCTTATTTTTTGTTTTGTACTTCTTTTACATCCCCAGTATCTAATAACAGATTCACATGTGAAAAATAATTGACACACAGTGTCTTTAATGAAATTCACAAATAATGAGGAATTAGTCAGTGGAGCTTGATAGATCTTCAAAAGAGTAAAACATCAGACCAACTAACCTGTGGGATAAATACTATGTGGAAACTATGGGACAGTTTACCTAACAGAGCTGAGAACAGAGTCTGCCCTAAATACACATTTGTGGAAATCGCATGGGAAGCGACTCCTGGGTTAATATGAGCTACATCTATTCCAGCAAAGAATGACAGGTACTGACCATGCAGAACACGCACTGTGCCATCGAGCAGACCCTGGGCTGGGAATCAAAGCTGGGTCCAGTTCCATCACTACATAACCACACTTCTCTGGGCAAGTCTGCACTTTCCGGGTCTATGCTCACATTCTGAAGTTCTGTGTTGTCCACTCTATACCTTTTCCACTGAACATCAGGGATCCCACAGATGCTAAATCAGACGTCTGCTGATGGCAAATGGCCTATAAATTCTATTTGACAGTGCACCCCATCCATGTAATAGAATAAAACTTACTGTTACCAAGCTTTGCAGGCCTGCCCACATGATATTTGATATACGAAACATGGATTCTTTGTTGTTTTCTGAGTGTTTCTAGTGATCATGTGGGCCACTGAGCAATTTCTAAGCGTAGATTACTGTGATTAATTGCCAAATGTTTCTAATCTATTACCTAACACCATTCTACTACTAATGGAATGGGGGAAAGGAGTAAATTCATCACTAACCTAAACCTAGCATAAATAATAACTAATTATCTTCACAGAAAGCTAAGTTTGCTGCATATATTAAGAGTATAAGAAGGAAAATAAAACATGACCCTAACAACAAACAGATGGCATTCTCCTTTCTGTGATTATGTACACTTTTGAAGTTTTAGAGAAACCACACAACACTCATGCTTTCAATTATTTTTCCAGCTAACAGAAGCAGACACCAAATGTTTTTTTTTTTCTTTATAAATTATTAGTCTTCCACTCCAGTTCATGTGCCTAGTCTGGAAAGTCACCTCAGTGAAAGAAAGAGAAATAAATTTGAGCAATCTCTTGACTTGGCACCTCCAGAAATATTTGATTAAATTTAAGTCATCATTTGGCTAGGTCGTTTCTCCTACTTTGTTTTCTTCGGAGAAAAATAGGGAAAGGGAATTCAAAAAGACTGGATCCAATTAAGCTAACTTTGCCTTTTCTTTTTCTATTGGAAAAAATTACTACACTGGTAAATATTAAGTACACATGGACTTTCCTTTTGTTTCTTCCTCTTTATCTTCTTGGCTGCATCTTTTCTGTCCAAACTGAGGCAACACTCACAAGTAGAGATGTGGCATGTTTATTATCTCTGTCCAAAGCATTCTAAATTATGCACATTATCTACTGAGGTTTTTCTACAAGTGAAGAAAAGGAAAAGAATGACACCATAACTTGAAATATGTAAAAATTCAAAGAAGTTAGTAAGAAAAATGTCAACTAAATTAATCTGCTCATTCTTTTAAAAGATATTAATAGAGTGTCATCTATGTGCCAGTACTTTTCTAGGGTCTGGGAATATCATGATGAGGATAATGGACAAGATGCTTATTGTCAAGTACCTTACATTCTACTAAGAGAAGAGAGACAACAAATGGTAAGCACATACGTAATCAAGATGATTTCAAGTGGTAGGAAGTGTTGTGGAGAAACTGCAAAGCACAATGTGACAGTGACTACAAACTTAGCTAAGGGGGTAAGGAAGCCCCCTCTTGAGAGATGATCCTTGAGATGAGAAATACATCAGGGAAATGCAAATCAAAACCACAATATCACCTCACACCTGTCAGAATGGCTACAATCAACAACATAAGAAACATAAGAAACAGGTGTTGGGGAGGATGTGGGAAAAGGGAACCCTTGTGCACTGTTGGTGAGAATACACACTGGTGCAGCCTCTATGGAAGATGGTGTGGAGGTTCCCCCCAGTGAGCTACCATAGGATCCAGTAATTCCACTAACGGTTATTTATCCAAAGAATACAAAAGCACTAATTCAAAGGGATATAGGCTCCTCAATGTCTATAACAGGATTTACAATAGCCAAGATATGGAAGCAGCCCCACTGTCCACTGACAGAGGAAGGGATAAAGAAGAGAATATATATATAGTATTTCATATATATTTCATGTATACATATATATGTATATAGTATGAAATACTTTTCAGCCATAAAAAAGAATGAAACCTGACCATTTGTAATGACAAGGATGGAGCTAGAGTGTATTATGCTAAGTGAGATGTCAGAGAAAAACAAATGCTGTATTATTTCATTCATATGTGAAATTTAAGAGAGAAGCAAATGAACAAAGCAAAAAAAAAAAGAGACAAACAAAAAAACAGATCTTAACGCTAGAGAACAAACTGATAATTACCAGAGCAGAGGTGGAGGGATAGTTACCAGAGCAGAGGTGGAGGGATGGGTTAAATGGGGATTAAGGCATGTACTTGTGATGAGCACAGGATATTAGTATGGAAGTGCTGAATTGTTAAATTGTACACTTGCAACTAATATAACCTGTAGGTTAGCTATACGGGAATTAAAACCAAAAAAATTTTTTTAAAAGAAACAGAAGAAAATTAAAGAGAGAGGGAAATGACTGAGATAATCAGACCTGCAAAGAGCTGGATAGGCTAGGGATGAGAAGAGAGACTTCCAGGCCAAGGCAGAACAAACTCAAAGACTCTGCAGCAAGAATAGCTTTGTGTATTTCCAGTAAGCGCATTCAAAGATGATGCTATTTCGGTGTTCCCATATGTCATTTGTTTAGATACACAGCACATTTGAAGCCCCTAAGAATTCCTGATATCCTTATTTTACAGGACAGGAAACTGATTGCTGGGAAGATGAAGCTTTCCAGGAAATAAATGACAGATCTATGACTAGAACACTTTCCAACTCCAGACTTATTTCATGTTGTCTCAGAATGATACTGCTGATACCCAACACAGAGAGGTACTGGACTAAGATGAAGAGAATGGGACAAGTGTGCCCACCTTTTATAGAACAGATATTTTGTCCCAGAATCCTATAGATGCTATTGAACCCTGTGGCCTGTTTCTCTCTTTCCACAGCACAAGCTCAAATGCTTCTCTGACACTGCACATTGGTTTCGTCTTGTGTGATGGTAAAAAGCAGACCCTTCTGACTCAGGAAGGGTTAAAATGCCAAGGTCTTTCTTCGCAGGCACACTTAGGTCTTAACTTATTATTATTCAAAGTGGCTTAAGCCATTCAGCCAAGGAAAGAATATGTAAAATATTTTTACTCAAACTTATATGCTAAAACCCCACACAAAGTACTACACAGAAAAATAAGTAACCTAACAAAATAAAGCCCCTTGTAAGAGGAGGTGCTGTTTTCCACCTGTCATGGATCCCATCTTGTCTGGCCTTTGCAGACTTGTCAACACAGACTTCTAGCAGCTGTCTCCTGCTGATTTCTGGCCACAAAAATGTCCTCCAGGTTTATGGATGATTTATTCATGCAACATGTGTACCCCATACATGCATGGTGCTAAAATAGCAAAAATAGATGCAAAGTCAAATGAGACATGACCCCTACCCTCAAAAGTTTATAGGGAGAGATGGGGTTATTAAAAACATTTTTATGGTGAATTATAATAAATGTTTTCATGGGAAGAAGCATAAGGATCCATGAAGACACAGAAGAGGAAGGAGGGAGCACTGTTTCATATCAACTCTCTTTTCTGTTTGATATCTGCCCTCTGGCCATCTTTGCAATCTCTTCTTGGTGAGCTAAACCACACAAATGAGTGGTCATCTCTTCACCTTGGTCCTCAGGGACACTACCTTATTTACCATGTTCATTGCAATGGCTCTTCATCTTGCACAGATTTCCCATTGACATCATTTTTGTTCCTAACTAACCAAATAATTAAGATTAATGGTTTTCTCCTTCAAGTCTTTGTGAAGAAAAAAAAATTTTTTTACACTTTTCATCTCTGAATAATCTCCTGCAGGTTACTTCCCCTTAGAAGCCATTTCTATCTATCATTTAACCTAACTTTATGGTCTATGAATCCCCCCAGTTATGCCCTGTCACAATTGATGACACACTGACCGCATTCTATAGTGATTATTTGTTTATAAGTCTGCCTCCTCTCGCAGACTACAAACTCTCTGAAGACAGGAACTATACTGTTTCCATCCCCAGGACCAAAATACTAGCTAGCAAAGAGTGAGCATTTATTTTTTTTTAATTTTTTAATGAGGGTTTTCTAAAGTGAAAATATATTTTAACAATCCCAATGGACCCAGAAAAGCAATTATTTGCTTGAGATGCATAAAATCAAAAACCATCATCTTTGCGGTTTTGACCCTGTATTTCAATGGTCCTGAGCAATACAATAACTTGTATTATACTTAGAGTCTAACAGTAATTGTATGTTTCTAGAAAGACATTTTTACCCTTAGTATGATTAGCATACCTTCACATCTACAGTGAAGCTTGGAACCCCAGGGCAGAACCACCATGCCAACAGCTTACCCCCAAGCCAGTTTGTTATTCCTTGCATTGATGCTATGGAATAGGGTGCATGACTTCAGCAACAGGATTTTCATGTAATACGTATAATTAGATTCTTCTGGAGGTGAATAAAATACCATCTGGAAACCTCAATTAAGCAACACATGTGACAAATACATGCCAAGTGTCTTGCTTAATTCATCATTCAGTTCTTGAGGTGTGTGATACATGAGCACCTGGCTGCAAGTTTGTGCAAGACAAGAACTCGTCCTTCATTTCTTTTCTTTTTTTTTTTTAAGATTTTACTTATTTGACAGTGAGATCACACGTAGGCAGAGAGGCAGGCAGAGAAAGAGGAGGAAGCAGGTTTCCCACCGAGCAGAGAGCCCGATGTAGGCCTCGATCCCAGGACCCTAAGATCATGACTTGAGCCAAAGACAGAGGCCCAACTCACTGAGCCACCCAGGCGCCTTTGTCCTTCATTTCTGTATACCCTTTCAGTCTGCACAGTTTGTGGCACATTGAAGGTTTTCAATAGATGAAACATGAAAACTTTGTATTTTCTATTAAGACCCCAAAGCTCTGTTTACTTAAAGTAGTTTTAAACAGTGAAGTCCCAAAGAATCCAAAAGAATAAAAGGTTACTTCTTCTTCTATGTGGAAAAGCATGCTTGTACTCTTGCAGAGGGTCACATCTTTTGTGTGTGCTTTGGGGGATGGAAACCAGCTGTGGCAAAGAAATCACCCAGACCCAGTTTCTCAAAGCCCATGCACTCAGACCATCTCAGTCTTACTGCAGACCTCACATAGGGTGAGAATGGAGGCTCAGGAATGGTTAACTAATGGATATTATTTAAAGGTTTCCCTTTTAACTTCATCTTGTCTATTCCCTTCTTTATCTTCCCTTTGTCTCTTCTATTCCTCTGGTATCCACTGACTATATTAAAATACATAATCCTTACAACATTTGGATTTTAAAATGTATGAGGAAGACCAGGATGCCATCTAGAATTAAGAGCTATGCACCAAATAAAGAAAATTCTATTTGGTCTTTGTATTTCAGATACCCTTTTCATTAGGCAAAAAAAAAAAAAAAAAAAAAAAAAAAAAAAAAAAAAAAAAAAAAAAAAAAAAAAAAAAAAAAAAAAATCACCAAGGGAACAATGGGAAGCTGGACTATGCTCTCCCCTTTGATTTTCAATTGATGATTTAATAGAGTGCTTCCTGCACAGATGTAGAGCACAGTCTCCTGATTCATTAGCAATAATGGAATGAGCAGCCATTAATTAGAAAGAGAGATTAATTTAAACAAAAGGAGATTAAATTTAGATTCACTCATTATCCTTTCCATTGTTGATACTACTGAACCCTATTGTGAGTGGGATAAGGACAAGAGAATTGGTGATTGTGCGGAATATGAATCAATTAAAAAACATGTTATATGCCTGCTCTGTGGAAGTATTGCTACTTTAAGAAGTAAAGTTTAAGAAATAAAGCCATGATAGAACAGAATACAAAGACACAAAGAGATGTAGAGAGAGAAAAAGATGACAGAGATTAAGAAAGAGAGAGATCCAGATTCTACTTTTTTATTCCTTGATTACAGAACTTTGGTGTTTTCTTTGTTTTTTTTTTTTTTTCTCTTAACTGAGCTGTTAAGAGTCAATGTAGAATCTTTATCTTCTTTTCTGCCCTAAAAAAAAAAAGATCAATGAGGTCCCTGGGGACAGTTTTCAACATATTACATTTTACCCAATTAAAATTGCTTACAGGGGCACATGACTGATTCAGTTGGTAGAGCATGTGACTCTTCATCTCAGGGCTGTAAGTTCGAGCCCCTGATTGGCTATGGAGATCACTTAAAAATAAAATCTTCAAAAAAAAAATGCTTGAATTAGTATAGCAAAATGGTCCCCAATCCTATTAGACCAATGCCCCCTTAAAAAAAAACCAAAAAACTAACATCCTATTTATTGCTCTAAAGTGAAATCCTTAGATAATGTAATCTACCTAAATATCTAATTTATTAAAAATGTTTGAGTTATTAAACGTTTTAAATTGGTAGAAATACCCCAGAATCAAACATCGATAGTATGGTATGAACATACATGCTTTCCAAATTAAAAACAATAATATGATGCCATAATAATAATATAGAAAATAAAAGCAAGTAAAGGACAAAGAGCATTTTAGAGATAAATAGTATATATTTTGATTTTCTTGATTTTTTGCTTTTTCAAATAAGATGGGTAATCTTTAGATTTTTCTCATCTTAAAGTGGTGAATAGATTATCTCTTTCAAAAGAAATGCTTTCATGTAGTCATAGCTAGAGAATCAGATCATCACAGTGATCTGCACCAGTGATTCTTAACTTTGCTGGGACACAAACTCCTTTAATCAACTGATGGACATTTTCCCAAGGGAAAAAAAAAATGCACAAATGAACAAAAGCTCCTATTTACAAGTATTTCTTAAGTCCCATGCCTCCAGAAATCACCCATGACCCAGACTAAGATCCCTCTGGTACCCCAATGACAAAAAGGTCAGCATCACTTTCAAATGCAAGTGTACTAGCCTTACTATCCACCTCTAGAGACGAGTTGTCTCCTCACTAAACTCTGTTTTTACCCAGGTATTTAAATTAACCTGTAAAAGTTTAATTTATGCTATAATAATAATAAAAATAATAAATGTTAATAATTTTTAAGAAATTAGTTACGTAGAGCCCATATTTTTAGTATATGTGCTGTGGAAACAAGCACCCTAGAGTCCATATTTTTTAAAAAATCATAAAAATATGATAATTTCCTAAGCATACCAAGACACAGTAATTTCTTATCATCATGGTTCTCTTTTCTCAGAATTGGAGTAGAAGCAGATTTCTTTTTCTACATTTTTTCCTCAACTGTGAGAACTTCAGGCAAACCACATGTTAGTTAATCCAAGATGACTATGTCTTATCAATGAACAGTTCTACAGAGGGAAGAGAGCTATCAATCATTCTTCTTCACCTTCCTTCTCTGTATTAGCATTCACCCACTTGGCTATATATCTTTAAATTTTATTTCACTTCAATTTTGTATTTTACTCTATGTTTATTTTTAACTATATATTATATAAGGCTTATAAGTGCTTATATAAGGCTTATCAGATGCTAGGCACTCTTCCAAGCACTGTAGCAATATTAACTCACTTAATTTCTTATGACTTTATCAGATAATTATAATGATTATTTTCATTTTACAGGTGAAGCAGCTGAGGTAGAGGATAAATAAACCACCCCAAGTTAGAGAGGCAGTTCTACTAAGGCTGTGATTGGAGCTCAACTAGTCTGGCTCCAGAGTCACTCATTAAAATCCATTAGCTTTCACTTTTTGTTGTTGTTGTTGTCGTGCGTGTGTTTTCAATGCAGTGCCTGTGTGGACTCCACAATATTGAACAAGAAGGGAGTTTTGGTTGCTAACTGTTAAACACAGGAACTACCATGCTGCTCTACTGAGAGATCTGTTTTCATCTTGAACCTAAACATGAAATCATCTTCCTGCCAAACAGGATTCAAAATACCAATCAAAAAAAACCACAAAAAAAAACAAAAAAACACAACTGTTCCTGGGGACTAAGAAGATGCAGATACCAGAGAGAACACAAGCCAAAAGCCCTTAAGGGAGAACAGGGAGAAGTGCAACATCAAAAACTCAGATAGATGACATTTACAAACAGAATTGAAAAAAGTTCCTGTGGAACCTGATTAAAAAGATTCAAGACTTTCAATCGCTGCTTTGAATATGTACATAAGAAATAACCTTTCCTGAGGCTTGAATGATTGTTTGTTTGTTTTTTACCTACTGTGAATTTTAATGAAGATGACCATTTCTTTTTTATATATAAATCCCTTATCACACATAGAACTTTAATTTATAGTCTTCTATCAAAATCAGTTCATCCATAAGTTAACTCCTTTAATAAAATCATGAATATCTAATTTATGAATTTACTCATTACCCTTCCTCAGTTTCTATGGTTTATCTTTGATACTGACATATAAATTATGCTTTTAGTTATTTTATTATTTTATATTACACAGTAATCCTAACATTTACAAGTTTGATTTGCTACATTGTTCTAAAGATACAAAAAATACCAGTAATGTGTTACCATTTTCTTTTCTTGAGAAGAACTGAGAAAGTACATCCAGGAGAGTGGGACCCTCTTGCAGGGCTTTGCAAACAGACTCAGTGGGTCATTAGTGCTAAGACACTTGTATATGCTTGAAACATCAATGCTGGATTCAAGCTAGCAAGAGAGAGGAGGGATACAAAGACTGTAGGAACAAGAGTTTACAGAAGGATTATTTTCCCATAGTTCCCTAATTTCCCAACCTCCTTCCTCAAGACCCATGTCAACAAAGCCTTGTCAATTTCATAAAGTTACCTCAAGATTAAAAAGAAATGGTAACTGAAATTTCTGGATTTTTAAAATAATAACAATTTTTAATAATAATTTCCAATCTCCTACAAAAACATCCACTTCCCCCCATTAAAAAAGAATAATAAAATCCACAAGGGGAGCAAATATAAACATACATAACCTATACCTTTAACATAACTAAGAAACCAGTTAGTGCTGATCTTCAAATTCCCTGTAATTCCATTAGAGCTCCTGCTGACCACCCAATGCCACAAGTCTTCATGAAAAAAAAAAAATAGAGCAAAGTGATTCCCTTAGACAAAGCATAGACAATGCCACCCTCAGAAGGAGAAAAATTCAATATCAAGTACCAAAAGATAGATAATTCACAGCATTGGTGACAGGGAAGGAGCTTGAAAATCTGCAGGATGAAAAGTATCAGGCCAACATCACATCTAGGAGAGCCAGAAACATGGAGAAGAGGTGGTACACCTTGGAAATAAAGCAGTAAAGAAAAAAAGAAAATAAGGGATATTTTCCTATCTGCAGAAGCAAAACAGAAGCAACACCAACCCTCCCAAACTCCTCCACAACTGTCCATTAAGAAAACTGCTCAGAAAAGGGCTGAACTGACCAACAAGAACATATTGAACTATAAATTTTATAGGGCAAAATAAATAGAAACAGAAGGAAAAGACTGCATCCACAAAAAACTACTGTAAAAAATTAGAAAGGTAAATCAACCCATTTCTGCTGACTACCCTCCTTAAACACACACACACACACACACACACACACACACACACACACACACAACCTGATTAAATTAATACAATACTCTAAAGTGAATTAAATATCCTCAAACAAGCATTTGGCAATAAGAAAGAAACTTTCTTTCTAAAACAAAATCAAGAAGAGAAAAGGGCAAAAAAAAAATCGTCCCTTTTTAAATTAATTCACCACAGGGTAGATTGTAAAATTGGAACCTGGCAAACAAAAATTTCCCCTTTGTTAGCAAGCTCCCCCTTGCCCCAGAGGTATAATGGAAGGAAGCAGGTGAAAAAAAAAAGGAGCCTGGTCCTTCCTATTTGCTTCTACTCTGGCCAGAGTTGCTCACAAACTGCCCTCTACCTAGGCAGCAGCAGTTAGTAAGAATAACACCAGTTCCCATTTCCAGCTTCTTTTCACACTTTCTGAGCCAGCCTCTGTGTGTGCTGTCAGAGATATCCGCAGCCGACCTCATCAGGGGTCTGTGTCTCATTTCAGGGGATGTATCCTCCAGCTTCTGGGTTCTGATACTTGCAAAGTCTTTCCTTTTTCTGCTCAGCCCTAGAGGTGGCATCTGCAATTACTCTGAATTACTTTAGTATTCCCTCTTCATCCTGTCTAATTATTCCTCTATATTAAATTCTCTCTGTTAAAACAGTTAGTGTGGTTTCTCTTTCCCTAGCTGGACCCAGAGTAACACATCATATAAAGACTTTTAGCTCTCACATGACCATAAATATACTTTGAAGGGTGCCAAAAATGAACTCTACTGTACAATTACAGTTTCCCTAAAATTACTATTTCAGTTTCAGCCCTCTAAAACTAAAATAAATAAATAAAATTTAAAAGCTTTATTCCTTGTTTTTGTGTCGGTAACTTTTAAAATGTCCAGAAATCGACATCAATATTTGGCATAGTACTATAGAGCAGTTCATGTTTGAAAACCTGACAGATGAATTTTTGGAAGAAACTCTTACCAGATACACTAGTAAGTCAATATGGGAGCAGCCTGAGTCCACCAACCCAGAGTCCCAAATGACATATGAACTTTGGAGCAGACTCTTAGGAGTGGATTGAAAGAATATTCTCAATAAGTGGGAAAAACAGGATTTATCTATTGGTCAGGGTTTCCAAACTAATAAGACATCAAATGCGGAATGGGCACTTATTCAACCAATAAATATTTCTTGTGAGTCAGGCACTGTTTCCAGAACAATAAACCAGCTATGTTGTCTATCTTCAAAGCACTTACATTCTAGGGGAAAAGACTCACGAATTAAATAAGGATGATATATAGTAAGTTAGAACACGATTAAGTGATAAGGAGAAAAATAAAGCAGGCCAAAGAGTAGAAAATAGGAAATTAGTACTAATTTAGATAGGGTGGTCAAGAATTTTTAAACAAATCTTTATTTTCTAAAAATAATAGTTTTAAAATAATCCATTGAACAGTCTTTCCTGCTTTGCTAAAGATTAACTGACCATACAGTTGTGGATTCATTTCCAGGTTTTCTCTTCTGTTCTATTGATCTGAGTGTCTATTTTTGTGCCATATCATACTGTTTGGCTCACTACAGCTTTTTAATATAACTTGAAATCTGGAATCGTGATGTCTTCAGCTTTGCTTTGCTTTTCCAAGGTTGCTTTGGCTATTTGGGTTTTTTGTGTGTGTCTCCATACAAATTTTAGGATTGTTTATTCCAGCTCTTTGAAAAATACTATTTGATAGGAATTGTATTAAATTTGTACATTGCTTTGGGTAGTATAGACATTTTAATAATACCATTAATAATTGTGTTTCCAAACCAAGAGCATGGAATGTCTCTCCATTTCTTTTTGTCATCTTCAATTTCTTTCATCAGTGCTTTATAGTTTTCAGAGTACGGGTCATTCATCTCTCTGATTAGGTTTATTCCTAGGTATTTTATTGTTTCAAGTACAGTTATAAATGGGATTGATTAAACTGGATAGCAACTTGCAAAAGAATGATACTGGACCACTTTCCAGTATGGACCACTTTCAAAAATGGATTAAAAACCTAAATGTGAGCTCTGAGACCATCAAATCCAAGAGGGGAACATAGGCAGTAACCTCTATGACATTAGCAAAAGCAACTTCTTTCAAAATATGTGTCCTAAAGCAAGGGAAACAAAAGCAAAAATAAACTATTGAGACTTCATCAAAATGAAAAGCATCTGCACAGGAAAGGAAACAATCAACAAAACTAAAAGGCAACCTACAGAATGGAAGAAGATATTTTAAAATGACCTATCTGATACAGTGTTAGTATCCAAAACACATAAAGAACTTATGAAACTCAACACCCCCAAAATTAATAATCCAATTAAAAAATGGGCAGAAGATATGAAGACACCTTTCCAAAACTATATACAGATGGCCAAAAGACACATGAAAGAATGCTCACCATCACTTACCATCAGGGAAAGACAAATCAAAACTACAATGAGATAGCATCTCACACCTGTCAGAATGGCTACAATCAAAAACACAAGAAACAAGAGGTGTTAGCGAAGACTGAGAGAAAAGGGAACCCTCTTGTGGCCAGGAGGGTTCCCTTTCCTCTCAATCTTCACTAAATTGATTGAAGTATCTGCATTTGGCTCAGGTCATGATCCCAGGGCTCCCTGCTCAGTGGGGAGTCTGCTCCTTCCTCTCCCTCTGCCTCCCTCACCCCCCAGCTCATGTTCTTTTCACTTACTCTCTCAAATTAATTAATTATTTTTTTAAAAAAAGGATATTTTAGCCCTTAATTAAAATATTACGCAGATATCCCCTCCATGAAATCCTGTGTATTTGCAAGTTGTTTATTCATGTAACAATTACCAATGGAAGAGGGCCCTTGGATTAAATTCCAAACTTAAGCTTCAGAGTCAACTGTTCTCTTAGTCACTCAGGAAAGTTGCTGGCACAGCATCTAGGGACTGCCACAGCACCCCTGAGTCACTCAGTGAACGGAGAAAGAAAATGACTTAACTGGCTTTATATCTTGATATGATGGAATGATGATAGGATTTGGAGAGAGTCCTGGATGGTGAATCTGTGCCCTATCACTGGGTAAAAACAGAACACTTAAATCTTCCTTTCAGGATACTAAGAATTACATAAAATAATTTACATAAAGCCTACCAAAACACATAAGAGAGACTTCAACAAATGTTGATCCCCTATACCACTACTCACCCACCCCAGGTTGGGCAACTTTCTCTGGTTTTGTGGGGGGAAAAAAACCTGCCCACTGTGACCTGATGGAGAGATGCAAGCTGGCTGGTAAGTTTTAAGCCACTTAAGAGACTACTATATCAGTGATTCTGTTTAAAACCAGTTGAAGGGCTATATACAAAATTCAGCATCTAAATGCGATTGTTTATAGTCAATTCAAGTCATAAATAACACCTTTAAGTAGTGGTGAATGGAGAAAGAATCATGGATAAAGGTTACTACACCAACACAGAATAAAGTGGGGGTGGTCTTATTATATCAATAATTGTTTTCAAATAACACAGAAAGACAACCTCCAATATTACAAAAGGCATCCCTGGACAGAAAAGAGATAGTCTTAGTATAGTATTGATGGAGAAGGAGTAGGCCAGTTGGCAGTGCAATTTTCCAGGACCTGAGGATGGAAAAGCTGACGAAATAAGGTCAGTCAGCATCAGGGAGAAGAAACACTCCACAGAAAACTAATCAATCCATCATTGCAATTCTCACAAATAATATGTCCTAGGTTTCTTATTTTCCCCTACTTCTTACCAAGATAATTGTGAGCTGCTATGTAGATGTTGGGAGAGATACAAAAAACACATATATGTGCAAATGTATTTTATTAAAAATATTTTTCAACCAGTTTTAGGTCCACAGCAAAATTGAGATAAAGGTACAAATACTTCCCATATACCCCTGATGCCACACATGTATAGCCTCCTACACCATGAACATCCCCCATCAAAGTGCGTATTTGTTACAACTGATGAACCTATACTGACACATCATAATCAACCCAAATCAGCAATTTCCATTAAAGTTCACTCTCGGTCTTGTGCAGTCTATGGGTTTAGACAAATAAATAACGACACATATCTACCATTAAAATATGAGAATAGTTTCACTGCCTTCAAAATCTTCTGTGCTCTGCCTAATCACCCTTTCCTTCTCACAACCCCTGGAAACAACTGATCTTTTTTAAAATTAACATATAATGTATTATTTGTTTCAGGGGTACAGGTCTGTGATTCATCAGTCTTAAATAATTCACAGCACTCACCATATCACATACCCTCCCCAATGTCCATCACCCAGCCTCCTGGCTCAGGTCATGATCCCGGAGACCCAGGATCTGAGCCCCACATCGGGCTCCCGGCTCGGCGGGAAGCCTGCTTCTCCCTCTCTCACTCCCCCTGCTTGTGTTCCCTCTCTGGCTGTGTTTCTCTCTGTCAAATAAATAAAATCTTAAAAAAAAAAAAAAAAAAAAAAAAAGCATTGATTTCTCTTAGCTCTCCAAATGTTCACATTGAAGGACTTTGCAAGAAATTTTGGGAGAGATTATAGAGAGACATAAAGGAAGTTTATAGTAACTTATCCTTGATACCTCATCACTTATTTTATAAATGTAAAGTTTTTATTGAGCATAACATTCACCTAGAGAAGCATACGATTTGTAAGCAGTATACCTTAATAAATTTCCACAAATAAAATACATCCACCTAACCAGCACTCTAAACAAACACAGAGAGCCCCAAAGGACTCCTTCTGGCCCCTTTCACTTGCTACCGCCAAATAAGGGTATTAACTATCCTGACTCTTAAACACCTTAGATTAGCTTTGCCTTTTTCTTATCTTAAAGAAATGCAATCATGCAGTATGCATTCTTTTTCTTGCTTCTTATGCTTCACATTATGTTTACAAGAGTCATCTAATATGTAATTTGCAGTTGTAGCTTATTCATTCTCGTTGCTGTATAGTATTCCAGCTTTTGAAAAATTCATTCTACATTGATGGGCATTGAAACTACTTACTGAGTAATTTCTAATTTGGTGCTACTCAAATTAGGGCTGTCATGTACCTTTTACTAATGCCTTTACATGAACACCTATATATATTTCTGTGAGGAATATGCCCAGGATTGGAAATCCTGGGTTATAAATATCTTCAGCTTTAATAAATACTGCCAAGTGGTTTTACCCATGTACACTCTCAGAAGCAGTGTATGAGCATTCTGTTTCTCTTTTTTAGCTGATACTTAATATTGTGTCTTTTCTATTTTAGCCTTTCTAGTGGGTAGCATTGATATTAGGTTTAAAAAGAATGCCATAAGAAAAAGTATTTTGAAAATAAAAAATATTACTGATTACTGTTTGCAGTGGGTCTAGAAATTCACATTTTAAACATGGACTCCTACTTGTTTTTGATGCTGATTATCAGAATTGGAGAAATACCGTGTCTAATTCTTTCTAAAGCTATAAAGACTTAAATGTGAGACCTACTGCCTGGGCAAACACTTTCTATTTTGAGGACATTAAATTTTCTCTGAACTTAAAGTAGTGATCATCAATCTTTATTTTGTAATAGCACAATTTCTGTCCAGTTATATTAATTATTGAAAAATTGTTCAGCGATGCAGAAAGTGGTATTTAATGATATACCAGGTGGTTCTGTCTTAGACCTTGAATTATTTATTATTTGTACCAGTGTTCAGGGTAAGCCCACATGCTAAAGGGCAGGCTTGTCAAAAGTATAAGTTTATCACTTATCTAATACTGCATAACAAAGCTCCTCAAATAGTATTGACTTATATTCCTCACAATTGTCTGGGCTGGCTGAGTGGTTCATTTGTTTGTCTTCATGGGTTCATACTGTGTTGGAATTGAGATGGAAGGTTGGCTGGGCCTGGGATCAGCTGGGACAACTCAGCCTTTCTCTCCATATACCCTTCCATCCTCAAGAAGAATAGACTGGCTTCCTCATATGGAGGCAGCCATGTTCTAAGAAAGAGAAAGTGAAAGTTGTAAGTCTTGAGGCTTAGGTTCTTCTACCACATTCTATCAGTCAAAGCAAATCACAAGGTCAGCTCAGAGTCAAAGGGTGTGAAGTAGATGACACCTCTTAATCGAGGATGACAGACTGAAAATACTAGCACAAAATGAGAGCCACATAAATGTTAATATACTTTGTTAGTATTATAACTACTACTAAAAAACATCAAATTTAGATTTAAAAAGTCAGTGGTTTCTGAATTATATTTCCCAGCATCAGGAAGGCCTTTAAACAAGTGTCGGCACAGTGCCTGGTACATATTTATAGTCATTATGAGTCAACTATTGCTATCACCACAAAGTCCATTAGTCACCTATCTTAACTAGCTTGGTGCCCTTTCTCTTCCTGCCCATTGCCAAGGCACTAGCCACATTGAAAAAAAAAATACCTGTCACCTATTCTAGCATATCCAGAAATCTGCAGTTCCCACTTTCTTTTTCTCTCACAGCCCTGTTCTCCTTGTCCTGCTATCTTTAGTTACAATCTCACTGCCTCCAATTGGTTCTCGTAACAGTGCACAGCCTTGTGAGATATGATTTTCTTCTTCCTTGATTCCTGCTCCCTTCCCCATCTTTAACCACATCTTGTTGGCTATCCCTCATTTCCATCTTCAAGATGTGGGCTACCCAACTCCATGCCTGCGTATGACCTCAATTCTCAAATCGCCCATCCAGCTCAGGGCTGAGTCAGCATGCCAAGGATGGCTGTTCAGATTCTTCTTCTCTGTGAGGTCAGGTTATAAACACACTCCCTCAGAGCCTACTGCAGAGAAACACACACACACAGCCCCACACACAAAGCCCAGCAATCCTATAAACAAGCTATGACTGCAATCAAGAAAATCAACTCTATGGGAAGATAGTCATGTGGATATAAGTAGCAGAATCTAAATCATAATACTAATTATAATCAAAAAACAAGTTTTAAATTTTTTGTTTTTGTTTATTCCTTCAGAAATGCTGAACAAGCATGATTACTGGTAATCATGGTGATCCCTGAAGTTCATTAGATGGGGCAAATTTGATCCAAATGGCAATGTTTAGTAAATTGAGAAAAACACAGAAGAAGAAATGAAGAAGATGCTTCTTTCCCTTATATGAAGAAAAGACTGGAAGAGGGGAACCTGAAACCCACTTCTAGCACACATGGAAAGGGGATTGGTAAAAAGAAATATACCTAAAAATAAGAAAAAAGAAACAATAAAATGCAGTGACAAACTGCACCTAAGGGACAGATAGGAGAGATTTTTTAAAAAACTGCATTTAATGTCACTACCAGTAATCATATAAAAGTTGGGAAAAGGGACAGTGTGAGAACAAAGTTCTGTTTTGGGGGATAATTAAGTGAAGATGTCATTTAGAAAGGGAGAATTTGAGGTAATAAATAAATAAATAATAAATAAAATAAGCAACTACACTGAAAAAAATAGATCTAGGAGGCTATAGTTATAGGCGACACAAGATCCTACAAACATATTTCACAGTTTAAATAAACATCTAAAAACACTATTAATCAGAAGAACACCAATTTCAGGCCATGTTAACATTCTTTGCCTCTTCAAAATTAGTTCCTGGAAAATTCCAGCCAGACCTTCACTTTGAACAAAGTACATATACACTGAATTAATAAAAAAGGAAACCACTGAAATAGAACTAATGAAAAATGGTATCGATCCTTTTCCTATTTTTTCAAAATGTCTGAAATGATATTAAATGAAAGTTAAAAGTGGCAATTGGTCATTAATCAACCTAACACTCATTCTGATGTCTTTAGGGGACTCTTAACTTTAGACAACCTGATAAGGAGAAAAAGTTTTACATTCAATATCCAACACAGCAAATTTGATCATATTTATCCTTCACCTATGCATTCCCAAATATAGGGATTGACATTTGTTTTAGTCTATTCAGCCTGCTATAACAATATTACAGTCTGGGTACATTATGAACAACAGAAATTTCTCTTTTAAACTTCTGGAGGGTGGGAAGTCAAAGACCAAGGTGCTAGCAGATTCAGAGTATGGTGAGGGACCCCTTTCCTAGTTCATAGATGGTTGTTTCCTTCTGTGTCCTCACATGGTAGAAGGGTCAACCAGTAAACTAAAGATTTTTTAAAAGTCACAGAAACAAATGAAAATGAAAACAAAGCTGTTTAAAATCTTTGGGACACACCAGAGGTCATCCTGACAGGAAAGTATATAGCAATACAAGCCTTTCTCAAGAAACAGGAAAGGTCTCAAGTACACAACCTAACCCTACACTAAAGGAGCTGGAGAAAGAAGAGAAAAAAATAGCCTAAACCCAGCAGGAGAATAGAATAATAAAGATCAGAGCAGAAATCAATAAAATAGAAACCAAAAGAACGGGCGCCTGGGTGGCTCAGTTGGTTGAGTGACTGCCTTCGGCTCAGGTTATTATCCCAGAAACCCGGGATCGAGTCCCACATTGGGCTCCCTGCTTGGCAGGAAGCCTGCTTCTCCCTCTCTCACTCCCTCTGCTTGTGTTCCCTCTCTGGCTGTGTTTCTCTCTGTCAAATAAATAAAATCTTAAAAAAAAAAAAAAAGAAACCAAAAGAACAGTAGAACAAATCAACAAAACTAAGAGCTGGTTCTTTGAAAGAATTAACAACATTGATAAACCCCTGACCAGGCTTACCAAAAAGAAAGAGAAAGGACTCAAATTAATAAAATAATGAATGAAAGAGGAGAGATCACAACCAACACCAAAGAAATACAAACGTTTATTTTATATATATATAAAATAAATAAATATATATATATATATTATGAGCAACAATGCACCAGCCAATTTGACAATCTGGAAGAAATGGATGCATTCCTAGAGACATGTAAACTACTAAAACTGAACTAGAAAGAAATAGACAACCTGAACAGACCCACAACCAGCAAGAAGATTGAAGCAGTCATCAAAAATCTCCAAAGAAACAAGAGCCCAGGGCCAGGTGGCTTCCCAGGGGAATTCTACCAAATATTTTAAAGAAGAATAAATACCTATTCTCCTGAAACTGTTCCAAAAAATAGAAATGGAAGGAAAACTTCTGAACTCAATTTATGAGGCCTAAATTACCTTGATCCCAAGACCAGAAAAAGACTTCATCAAAAAGAATTACAAAGCAATATCTTTGATGAATATGGATACAAAAATTCTCACTAAAATACTAGCCAATAGGATCCAAGAGTATATGAAAAGGAATATTCACCATGACCAAGTGGGATTTATTCTTGGGCTGCAAGTTTGGTTCAACATCTGCAAATCTATCAACGTGATACAGTACATTAATAAAATAAAGAACAAGAAACATATCACCCTCTCAATATATGCTTAAAAAGCATTTGACAAAGTACAGCATCCTTTCTTGATCAAAACTCTTCATAGTAGGGATAGAGGTTACATACCTCAAAATCATAAAAGCCATCTACAAAAAACCCACAGTGAACATCATTCTCAATGGGGAAAAACTGAGAGCTTTTCCCCTATGGTCAGGAACATGACAGGGCTGTCCACTATCACCACTGTAATTCAACACAGTACTAGAAGTCCTAGCATCAGCAATCAGACAACAAAAAGAAATAAAAGGCATTTTATTTGATGAATTGGCAAAGAAGTCGAACTCTCACTCTTTGCAGATGATATGATAATTCATATGGAAAACCCAAAAGACTCCACTCCTAAACTGTTAGAACTCATACAGGAATTCAGTAAAGTGTCAGGATATAATATAAATGCACAGAAATCAGTTGCATTTCTATACACCAACAGCAAGACAGAAGAAAGAGAAATTAAGAGGTCTTTCCCCATTTACAATTGCACCCCAAACCATAAATACCAAGGAATAAAGCTAACCAAAGAGGCAAAGAATCTGTACTCAGAAAACAATAATTTACTCATGAAAGAAATTAAGAAAGATACAAAGAAATTGAAAAACATTCCATGCTCATGGATTGAAAGAACAAATATTGTGAAAATGTCTATGCTACCTAGAACAATCTACACATTTAATGCAATCCCTACCAAAATACCATCAATGTTTTTCAAAGAAATGGAACAAATATTCCTAAAATTTATATGGAACCAGAAAAAAAAACAAATAGCCAGAGGAATGTTGAAAAAGAAAACCAAAGATGGTGGCATCAAAATTCCAGACTTCAAGCTCTGTTACAAAGCTGTAATCATTAAGACAGTACGGTACTGGCACAAAACAGACACAGAGATCAATAGAACAGAATAGAGATCCCAGAAATGGACCTTCAACTCTATGGTCACCTTATCCTTGCCAAAGCAAGAAAGAATGTCCAATGGAAAAAAAGACAGTTTTTTCAACAAATGGTGTTGGGGAAAATTGGACAGCCACATGCAGAAGAATGAAAGTTCCATTTCCTTACATCACACACAAAAATAGACTCAAAATGAATGAAAAACCTCAATGTGTGACAGGAATCCATCAAAATGCTTGAGGAGAACACAGACAACAACCTCTTGGACCTCAGGTGCAACAACTTCTTCCTAGAAACATCACCAAAGGCAAGAGATGCAAGGGAAAATATGAACTATTGGGACTTCATCAAGATCAAAAGCTTTTTACACAGCAAAGAAAACAGTCAGCAAAACCAAAAGACAACCGACAATGGAAGAAGATATTTGCCAATGATATATCAGATAAAAGGTTAATATCCAAAATCTATAAAGAACTCCTCAAACTCACACCCAACGAACAAGTAACCCAATAAAGAAATGGGCAGAAGACATGAACCAACATTTCTCCAAAGAAGACATCTAAATGGCCAACATACACATGAAAAAGTACTCAACATCCCTTAGCCTCAGGGAAATACAAATCAAAACCACAGTGAGATACCACGTCACACAGTCAGAATAGCTAAAATTAACAAGTCAGGAAACGACAGATGTTGGCCAAGATGTGGGGAACAGGGAACCCTCCTACACTGTTGGTAGGAATGCAAGCTGGTACAGCCACACTGGAAAAAAAGTATGGAGATTCCTCAAAAAGTTTGAAATAGACCTAGCCTACAACCCAGCAATCGCACTACTGGGTATTTACCCTAAAGATACAAATGTAGTGATCCAAAGGGGCACATGCACCCAATTGCTTATAGCAGCAATGTCCACAATAGCCAAACGATGGAAAGAACCTAGATGGCCATCAACAGATAAATGGAAGAGAAAATGTGGTGTATATCTACAATGGAATACTATGCACCCATCAAAAGGAATGAAATCCTGCCATTTGCAATGACGTGGATGGAACTGGAGGGTATTTGGCTTAGGGAAATAAAACAATCAGAGAAAGACAATTATTATATGATCTCTCTGATATGAGGAATTTGAGAGGCAGGGTTGGGGAGGGATAAAAATGAAACAAGATGGGACCAAGGAGGGAATCAAACCATAGGAGACTCTTAATCTCAGGAAACAAACTGAGGGTTTCTGGGGAGTGGCAGGGAGGGATAAAGTTACTGGGTTATGAAAAAAAAAATTGCTTAGTTTTGTTTTCAAAAAAAAAAAAGGGGCTTTCGGGTCAAGATGGCGGAAGGCCAGGTGACCGCATTTCAGGGAGTTCCCTGAAGAGAGCTGAATTCCAACAAAAAAACCACTACAAGACCACCGTGAACACCCATGAAACCAGCCTGAAATGTGATATTTCCCACTTCTGGACCGCCACGAGAGACAAAGAACATCGGCAAAAAGGTAGAAACAAATTGGAGGCAAGCAAATAGGCTTGCCCCCAGAGACAGGGGAGTGGGGGAGGAAGCCCGCAGAGCTGAACCATTGAAAACAAATACCTGAAAAGGAAAGTGCTCTGTGAGTGAGGAATAACAGCAGATTACGGCCTGAATTGGGGCTAGAAAGAAGCTAAACACAGCTAAGCCCGGGGCAAGGCAAGATTTTTTAAATCTTTTATTTTCTTTCTTTTCCCGCTGCCCGGACTCCCTCCCCCCCGCCGGTGCCGCCCCG